>JAQQTO010000042.1:0-205000 GCA_029884595.1 Ormosia semicastrata | reverse complement strand
AGGATGTAGATGATTGATGTCCATCTTTAAGGCTATTTCTATCCCTGTTTCTTAGCTGTTATTTTATCCTGTTTTAAACTTGTTAATTTGTTTTGTTTTATTATTTAATCACTAAAATTAATTTGATTCTTAGAATAAAGATTAAGTGGTAATTGGTTAATATATAACATAAATTTTTGATACAGTCCTCTTGGGAACGATACTTCAATATTCATTCTTATTACTAGTCGATACGTGCGCTTGCATAGTTTAGCTAAACGGGCAACAAGAATGCTAAGTCATAATTGCTTGTTTTTCATAAGAGAGCTTCTTACATTAGATTTTTAAGTTTTACAAACTATGCTAGCTTTGCTGCCTTTAGACTTGGTCTTTGACTTATCTTTGTTATCATCAAAATTCGCTTGATCTTCACGACATAAGCATTCACATTTTATAAGTTGTGACACCATTTTCTAAAATTTATACATATGAACTCTTCCAACTAAGCTCTTCAACAATGCATGAGTCATTGAAAAACAAGTGGGTGAATAACATCTAGTCATTGCAAAATCTTTAACTATTTAATTAATACATCCAGTCTCGTGTTATTATACTTAAAAAAATCGTGTATTGAATAATAACATTATTTGTTCCAAACAGATCCACGAGCACCCCGTGTTGTTTTCTATTGGGATGTGTAGAAAAGCGAGGGGCAAGAGTTTTCCCGACAGCTCCACGGGCTCCCCATGGATATTTTCACAGGCACGTGTAATCAGCAAACACTAATATGAGTTGGGACTTTTTCCCGAGACCTCCACGGCCTATCCGTTGATTTTTCCACATGGCCGTGTAGTTCAAAAATTATAAAACGGCTAGGGGGACCTTTTTCCCGAGACCTCCACGACCCCCCTTGGATTTTTCAACGGGGCTATGTAATCATCAAATAAAAAATGCAATGGGGACCTTTACCCCAAGACCTCCACGACCTACTTGTGGATTTTACCATAGGGCCATGTAATCTGGAAAGTAAAAAATCGAAGGTTGCTTCTTCTTAAGACATCCACATCCCCCTCGTGGATTTTTCCACCATACTGTGTAATTTGCAAATACAACAACCCAGCATCTCACCACATACCATCCCCTTCTCCCCTTCTAAACGCCAGAACCTCACCCAAAACCACACATTTCTTCCATTCTTCTTCTCTTTGCTCCCCTTAAACCCTGGCGTCTTTCCCCACCGACCCTTTTTCCCTCCATTACTCTTTCTCCTTCTGCCGTCACCCACATTTTCTTCCTCATTATACACCACCACCTCTTCTGTCAATCAACACGCATCACCTACTCGACCGTGCACCAGATCTGTGGCCTCACCGTTCCTCCCATAGTCATCGTCTCTTCCATCCCCCTAGCGTTCCTTCACCTACCCGTGACGCACCGGACGGCCACCACCCCATCCATTCCCCCTCCCCCAATTCACCCTCTTTTCCTCCTCCAACCCCACCCAATCTGCCCATTTCCTCTATTTTTTTCCTACACTCCACCATTTTCTCTCCCCTTACCCTTTAAACCTCACCCTCTTCCATTTCCTCCACCCCCCTCTTCTGTTTCATTTTTCTTCAACTATGTCCCCACGACCTTCAACTCTTCCCCCTCTATTTTCCATGGCTTTCGGAAAAAAAGGCCCAGGCTTCTTCCTCCAAGTCCCAAGCAACCACCCATTTGCCTAGAATACGAACCCGACAATCTCAAGTGGCAGCTCCACCTCGAGCGTCATCTAGTGCTGGTCGCCGGGCTACCACCCCTGAGGTACCTCCTTCCCCTCTCCATGGTAGGTGTGTTGTCACCATTAAATATTTTGATGATGCTACTTTGGTTAGTTTGGGTTTGCTTGATGAGGTTCAACCCCTGTTGGAAGTTATTGGTTAGTTTGATTTTGTTCGCATTAGGCGGCCTACCTATAAGGAGCTCCCCCTGTAGTTTCTTGGAAGTTTTCACTACCACATTCACCCATATCTTCTGCATGATGTTAGGCGTGTCAACTTTCGCCTTTTAGGTCACAATTATGAGATCTCTATGCCTACACTCAATGCTATATTTGGTTTTCCTAACGATGGTTTACGCGAGTTGCCTCGCCATTTCAACCCGTAGTCAGCTTGTGGTTTAGTTTGCAGTCATGGGCATTACACCGCTGGTCTCTCCAAATCTTCCTCACTCATCCGCCATTCTTATCACTACCTTCACAAGGTCATGGCCAGCACTATTTTTGCCAGAGGATAGAGTTAAGGCGTTGTCAACAAGGATGAGCTTTTCATGCTCTGGTGTATGATCCATCGTGAGCCTGTTTGCGCTAGTGTTGATACCCAATTTTGTCCATATTTTTTTTATTTTTGTTACTTAATCAAGGTATGAACACTCAATTTTGTCCATAAAAGTTTATTTCTAAACCTTGAAAAGTGAATGAAAATCTAAAAAAAATAAAAAGAAAAAAAGGAAAAAAAGGAAAAAAAGTTGAAAAAACTAAAGTGTCTAAGTCCCACATTGGAGAAGTCAAGCTCATTCTCCCTCCTCTCCTCCTATATAAAGAGGTGATTCTCAATGGTTTGCACATCCAAAAAATATACACTTGGGCTTAATACAAAGTATAAGAGCCCGAGAACTTTAGTAATTTTTTTCACTTGGGCTTAATACTAAGTATAAGAGTCCGACACTTTAGTAAAAAATTTTCTCCATGCAAGTGGGTTGCTTTTCAAGGTTTGATTTTAGAGAACGTGTGAGGCTCTATGTAGAATTTTTTTAGCATAGCATTTTTATACACCTTGGAGGTAAGTCTGCTCTTTTTTTTTTTGGTTTGTTTGTATTTTTATTTTTATTTTTTATTTTACCTTTTTTAATTTTATTTTTACCTTTCATTTAGGCTTTAACTTTCTATTGATGTCTTGAATTTTACATGTTTATTATATTTTCATTGTTGTCATTCATATTTGTATAAAATAATCTTATTCCATATCACTTCACTTGTAATAATATCATTATGCATTTGTACTTGTGCTTTACTTTAATTATTTATTTTTGAATTAATATATTAACCAAATAATTTTCAATGGCCGATGACGGAAAAATTGGGAGAGGATCGGAGCGTCGATCAAATACACTATTTCCGATAATCTTGAGGCTTTATATTAGATTTTGCCAGGAGCGCTGGCGAGGTCTAATCCCCACATAGAAATTAAAATAATTATGTAAACTAAAATACAACTTTTTTTATAAACCAAAATAAAACTTTTTTTTTGTAAAATAAAATATTTAAATAAAAGTGAACAATTTCATACAGTTTCAATATCATGATTGTGGTGAATTAAAGTTTTATTTTTCATGAAGACTTTTTTTTTTTTGAAAATTACTACAAAAATTTCATTGTGCCTAAAAATATTTTTTTTTTTTTTTTATTATAAATGAGATTTTATTTGGCCATTTTATTTTGAAAATTACTTCTCTTCAAAAAGATAAAATTTTAATTCACCACTTTTATATAATATGTTGTAGACTTAGAATTTGTTCTAAAATAATGGCTATTTAGCCACCCATTCAATGTTTAATCATTTATCATCTTTGATAACATGCATGACAAAATGGGACATATCAAAATAAAAATAAAAATAATTTTTTTTAAAAAGGACCAATTTAATTAATCTTGCAAATAACATTAGATTAAATAGGTAACCGTTCTTAGAACGGACGGTGTAGGGTGCTAACACCTTCCCTACCCGTAATCAAGCCCCGAACCACGAACTCTTAAACGCAGACCATCTTTTAGGTGTCCAATTGCACCATTCCATTTAATGGATAAAGCGATTGGTGGCGACTCTGAACATCCCGAAGTCCTTTCCTCCTTATTTCTTTTTATTTTTGCGACGCCCTTCGGGATGGTTGCGACAGCTGGCGACTCCACTGGGGATATAGAGGGTTAAACCTTATTTTAATCTCATGTTATTTGCTCTTTAATTATATTGGTCCATTTTTTTTTGTTTGTTTATTTGTTTCATATTATTGTACATTTTGTTTGCATTATATGTATTATATTTCTGCTTTGTAAATAAATTCTCTCATGCACACTTGCACACACAAGCTCTATACCCGAGCTCAATACCTTGTAGGCTTAGATAGAGGGTGAAGTAGTGTTGCTTTGTGAGACCGTTGGTCTCCGCTAGGCACATGAAAACCCTCACTCAAATTGAACTCTTTCCGCTTGTAACCTATCATGGGTGAGGATGGAGGACTCTTGCTAGCCAAAGTGTTGGTGACAGCAAGGGGCAATTTGGGGACCTTTTGTTTGATAGGGGTCTAAAACCAAAGCTATCACTTACTGGTACATAGAACCCATCTTTTAGGACAGGTACCAAGCTTAGGACCATGTCTCCACATGCATAATTTTACTCTTATTTTAGTGTACTTATGTTTGCATTTTTTTTTATCATATTCATAATAATACAAAAAAAGTATTTCTACGACACCCATATAGGACTCGCTTTCAATCAAAAGTCATGGATGAACTGGGTCAGTCACAAGAAGAGTTGAGAAGTGAAGTAAGCCAGCTAAAGGAACAAATGGCCAAGATCTTGGAAATTCTAGAAAGAACGAAGAACACAGAGGGACTCCTTCAAGGGCAAATGGTGATCCTTTAGCCACGTCTGCTCACCCGCCTGGCTTTACGCCAATTCCTTGGTAATATCCTAGCGTCACCTCTCAAGGGGCCATGATGTCACTCACCATCTACTCAAATAATCCTGAAACATATGCATCTCTATTCCTACCATATAGCCTTCCACCTAGTTATGTGCCACCATTAGCCACCAATACTCTTGAGGGCAGTGCACTGACAGTCACAACAACTTCAAACCCTCCAAACACTACCCAAGGATCTCAGCCAAATACCAGTGAGATTCTTTAGTACCTTGTTTCCATTCCACCTTATGGCCTTTCCCCTGGTTTTATGCTGTCACAAATTACCAACCCTCTTGAGAGCGGCTCATCATTGGTAATACCTATTTCAGGGCCACAAAGCTCGACTCAGGCCCAACCTTCTTTTTACATGCCACAGTTTTTCCCTTATAAGATCGCTGGTACTTCTCTGTTGAACCCTTCAACTGAAGGCCTTCAATCCAAGGAAAAATTAAAAGTTCTTGAAGAAAGACTTTGAGCCGTAGAGGGAGCAAGTGGCTATGGTCTTATGAATGCTTCAGAACTTTGCCTTGTCCCGGATGTTGTCATTCCCCCAAAATTGAAGGTCCCAGATTTTGACAAATATAAGGGGACTACTTGCCTAAAGAATCACTTGATAATGTACATTCGCAAGATGGCTTCACAAGCTCATGATGACAAACTGTTAATCCATTTCTTCCAAGATAATTTAACTGGGGTAACTTTGAATTGGTACACACATCTTAAGCGTACTCGTATAAGGAGTTTCAAGGATTTAGCTTATGCTTTTGTAAAGCAGTATAAGTTCAACATTGACATGGCACCAGATAGAATGTAACTACAAAGTATGTCTAAGAAGGATGCTGAGACCTTCAAGGAATATGCTCAGAGGTGGAGGGAAATGGCTGCACAAGTGGAACCCCCTTTGTCAGAAAAAGAGATGGTTGCTATGTTCACTGATACACTATACGCGTCATTCTATGGTCATATGATTGGAAGTGTGTCATTGATTTTTTCAGATGTCGTGATAATTGGTGAAAAGATTGAAAACGAAATGAAAAAGGAAAGATTGCATCAAATGAATGATGGACAGGAAAGTATGGACAAATGTTGAACCAACTAAGGGTGGACTTCAGGTTGAATGAGTTAAATGAGGTTTCAAGAAAACTCATGGATGACAATGGTTACCTAATTCACTAGGCGTTGTCAGAAGGTTTCTACATATGCCCATCTGCAATAGGAGTGATTGCTTACAATGGTCGATCAGGGGCAACTTTAGAAAGTTTGATCAAGTGGCGATTCATTTTTCTAACCGTCAAGAATAAACCATACCTTAGAGTCCTCCAGCACTGGGAAATTTCTAAGCGACTAGTATTCTGATTTGTTTACCAAGTTGTTACCATGAAATGATGGTTTAATTGTATTGATCCCATGTTTGTTCAATCATTAAAATCATTTGGTTTTTGAACTTATGTGAACTTTCTTGAAGCATTAATGTGATGGATTTGCATGGATCTCAGCATACCTTATTTCTTTTTCCTATGTTCTTGGCACTCGTGTTCTTGTTAAATATTTCTTGTCATTCTTTTCTTCCCTTTACTTGCTTTCTTTTGGTTTGGATCCTATAGGACTTTCATTCTGGAAAAAAATTTTGTGGTCATGAGGCCCATGTGTGCAGGTGTTCTTTGTCCCAAAAAAAATGCAAAAAATAAAAAAAGAGAAAAAAGAGAAATAAATGGAGCAAATAAATAATCACTCAGTGTGTATTATCCTTTTGTCTCTAAATTAAACTTTTTAAAAATGAGCAATCAAAATTTGAAATGAAGATTGGCCATCTTTCTCTATCTCTCACAAGAATTCATTATCCCTTGTTGTCCCATTTTGAGCTTGAAAGTTTTCTTCAATAAACCCTGGACAAGGATCAACTCTACACTAGAGGATAACACAAAAAAGGGGTTAGTTGCCATGATGACTATTTTGAAGCATAATGAAAAAAAGAAAAGAAAGAAAAGGTGAAAGGGGGTGAAAAGTAAGTGCAAAAGCAATTGACAAAGTTTAAGTTTGAACAAGGATGAAAAAGAACAATAAGAGAAAAGTGTGCTTGAAAGTGCAAAAGCAATTGACAAAGTTTAAGTTTGAACAAGGATCTTTGGTCCCACTTAACCTTTAAACACTTGTTTGAGCCTTATACCCTTCTTTTCATAACCCCTAACCTTGGCCACATTACAAGCCTTAAAATGTCCATTCTGATCAATGAAGGATTGTTTTCATTTTCATTGACTTTAATTTTAAGACAAAAGGTTCATACCTTACTGAATTTGCAATCATTGCTCCTTAAAAAAAACAAAAAAAATAAAAAAAAATTTGTTAGGCTGAAAACTCACAAGGGCGGTCTAAAAAAAAGATATAAGATAAAAAAAAAAGATACTTACATTAGGGTAAGTTGTTACTCTGTTCAAGTTACCCCTACACTGGGGCATGTTTTCTTTTGGTTCAATCTGACTCTATATTGGGGCAAATTTCTACACTATTCAATTCGGCCTTACACTGGGGCAAATCTTTTGGTTCAGCTTGGTTCTACATTGGGGCAAGTCTCTACCCTTTTCAAATCGGCTCTAAACTGGGGCAGTTTGCTTTGTTTTATTTGGCCTTACACTGGGGCAAAAATTTTGTTCTCAAGTTCCCCACTGGGACAATTTTTGTTGTCAAATGGCCTACACTATGGCATCTTTGTTCTCAAATGACATACTCTGAGTCAAATTCATTTGATATCATACATGAGGGTAGATTTTTGTGGATACCTAATAAAGCAATGGTCATGATGTCTAGTTGTCAAGTAAAGATCAATCACATCCAAACTGGAAAAAAAAAGGGAAGAAAAAAAAACTCTTGGCTTTTGTACTATTCCACTTCTTGTTTTTTTCTTTTCTTTTGTAAATGTCCTTTGTGTAGTCATACTCCCAAAATCAATCAAAAAAGGTTTCTCAGTTAGTAAATCTCTTTCATGTTGTACTTTTAAATTCATGCATATCTGGTACATGATACTTCAAGTTGGGTGAACATGAGTACAATAGTACAATTTAACCATCTAATGGTAATCTCTTATTGAACAACTCAAGCCAAAGGAGCTCTAGAGTTTCAATCGATGAAGGGAATAACATTCTCAATTGATAATTCAGATTGAAGTGTGTCTGGTAGAAATGGGAATCTCTAGAAAAGGAAGTCATAAGCTTCTACACCAACCATATCTAATGAAGAGAAATTTGAACAAGACGAGATTGACAATGATCCCATTTGAATATGGGTTTGGTTGGTCAAAGAAGAGTTTAGCTCAAAACTTTACTAAAAGATGTTTTTCTCAAGTACGTTCGCTTCTTTGGCTTATGGCTAAATGTGCAAAATTTTCTGACTCAAGGCTCACTGCATAAAGCTTTCTGGCTCAAGGCTCTTTAAGAGTATTGGTTAGAGAAGAAGGACAACCAGGTCACCTCAAGGGTCATCTAAAGGGTTTTCCCATTACTCTTATGTGTCACATCTAATGCACACCTCAAGGGTCATCCTGGTTGGACATTTTAACCATCGGCTGAATAGACAAATGAAAGGATGCCAATAAATCTCATTCCAGTTCATCTTGAAATTGATTACAATCATGTCCTCAGGAGTCGTGGAGACAAAAAAAAAAGAGAAAAAAAGAGAAAAGCAAAATAAATAAAAAGTTTTTCATACTCTCATACATCTGAAGCATGCATTGCATAGTGCATTTTTTCTCAATTTGCTAGCCTTGACCTACAAAGGTCAAACTGGCTGTTTCCTTTTCTGGGTTCCCGTACCCATCATTTTATGATTTCGGGTCTCAGTACCTATTGTTTTTGTTAAGCTTCAGCGGATGCCTGACTCCGCAAGCTTTTTACCTTTTCGGGTCTCTGCACCCCTTGTTTTATGTTTTCGGGTCCCTGTACCCATTGCTTTTAAGTTTCTGTTAAGCTTCAACGGATACCTGATTCCATAAGCTTCTTACCTTATTTTTGTTAAGTTTCAGTGGATACTTGACTCCGTAAGCTTTTTACTTTTTTGGGTCTCCATACCCTTTGTTTTATGTTTTTGGGTCCCTGTATCCATTGCTTTTAAGTTTTTTGTTAAGTTTCAGCGGATACCTGACTCCACAAGCTTTTTACCTTTTTGGGTCTCCGCACCCATTGTTTTATGTTTTCAAGTCCCCGTACCCATTGCTTTTAAGTTTTTGTTAAGTTTCAGCGGATACCTGACTCCGCAAGCTTTTTTACCTTTTCGGGTCCCCGCACCCATTGTTTTATGTTTTCGGGTCCCCGTACCCATTGTTTTTAAGTTTCTGTTAAGCTTCAACGGATACCCGACTCCGTAAGCTTCTTACCTTGTTTTTGTTAAGCTTCAGCGGATACCTGACTCCGCAAGTTTTTTACCTTTTTGGGTCTCCATACGCCTTGTTTTATGTTTTCGGGTCCACGTACTCATTGCTTTTAAGTTTTTTGTTAAGCTTCAGCGGATACCTGACTCCGCAAGCTTTTTATCTTTTCGAGTCCCCGTACCCATTGTTTTATGTTTTCAGGTCCCCGTACCCATTACTTTTAAGTTTTTTGTTAAGCTTCAATGGATACCCGACTCCGTAAGCTTCTTACCTTGTTTTTTGTTAAGTTTCGGCGGATACCTGACTCCAAAAACTTTTTATCTTTTCGGGTCCCCTCACCCATTGTTCATTGTTTTCTGGTCCCCGTACCCATTGCTTCACAAGCTTATTTACCTTTTCTGCCATAAGTTTTTAAGCTTCAGCAAGTACCTGAACCTGCAAGTTTTTTTACCTTTATATGGACAAAATTGAATCAATTCCTTTGCTTTTCATTTAATTTAAATGCAAAGCAAAGGGGGGCAGCTGTTGATACCCAATTTTGTCCATATTTTTTTTATTTTTGTTACTTAATCAAGGTATGAACACTTAATTTTGTCCATAAAGTTTATTTCTATACCTTGAAAAGTGAATGAAAATCTAAAAAAAATAAAAAGGAAAAAATGAAAAAAAGGAAAAAAAGTTGAAAAAACTAAAGTGTCTAAGTCCCACATTGGAGAAGTCAAGCTCCTTCTCCCTCCTCTCCTCCCATATAAAGAGGTGCTTCTCAATGGTTTGCACATCTAAAAAATATACACTTAGGCTTAATACAAAGTATAAGAGCCCGAGAACTTTAGTAATATTTTTACTTGGGCTTAATACTAAGTATAAGAGCCCTAGACTTTAGTAAAAAAATTTCTCCATGCAAGTGAGTTGCTTTTTAAGGTTCGATTTGAAGAGAACGTGTGAGGCTCTGTGTAGAATTCTTTGAGCATAGCATTTTTATACGCCTTGGAGGTAAGTCTACTTTTTTTTTTTTTTTTAGTTTGTTTGTATTTTATTTTTATTTTTTATTTTACCTTTTTTAATTTTATTTTTACCTTTCATTTAGGCTTTAACTTTCTATTGATGTCTTGAATTTTACATGTTTATTATATTTTCATTGTTGTCTTTCATATTTGTATAAAATAATCTTATTCCATATCACTTCACTTGTAATAATATCATTATGCATTTGTACTTGTACTTTACTTTAATTATTTATTTTTGAATTAATATATTAACCAAATAATTTTCAATGGCCGATGACGAAAAAATTAGGGAGAGGATCGGAGCGTCGATCAAATACACTATTTCCGATAATCTTGAGGCTTTATATTAGATTTTGCCAGGAGCGCTGGCGAGTTCTAATCCCCACATAGAAATTAAAATGATTATGTAAACTAAAATACAACTTTTTTTATAAACCAAAATAAAACTTTTTTTTGTAAAATAAAATATTTAAATAAAAGTGAACAATTTCATACGCTTTAATATCATGATTATGGTGAATTAAAGTTTTATTTTTCATGAAGACTTTTTTTTTTTTTGAAAATTACTACAAAAATTTTATTGTGCCTAAAAATATTTTTTTTTTTATTATAAATGAGATTTTATTTGGCCATTTTATTTTGAAAATTACTTCTCTTCAAAAAGATAAAATTTTAATTCACCACTTTTATATAATATGTTGTAGACTTAGAATTTGTTCTAAAATAATGGCTATTTAGCCACCCATTCCATGTCTTAGTCATTTATCATCTTTGATAACATGCATGACAAAATGGGACATATCAAAATAAAAACAAATAATTTTTTTTTAAAAAGGACCAATTTAATTAATCTTGCAAATAACATTAGATTAAATAGGTAACTGTTCTTAGAACGGACGGTGTAGGGTGCTAACACTTTCCCTACCCGTAATCAAGCCCCGAACCACGAACTCTTAAACACAGACCATCTTTTAGGTGTCCAATTGCATCATTCCATTTAATGGATAAAGCGATTGGTGGCGACTCCCAACATCCCGAGGTCCTTTCCTCCTTATTCTTTTTATTTTCGCGACGCCCTTCGGGACGGTTGCGACAGCTGGCATTTGGTTATGTTAGCACTTTTCTCGTGTGTCCCACCAACACTAGGGGTTAATTTGCATTGGTGGCTTGATTACCACAATTGCGGAACACTTCAGTTTTGATTGTGCTACTTCTCCCTTAAAGCCCATTTCAGGCAACGATCGGATTGATTTAGCCATCCTTGCATTCATGAACATGTGTGCTCAAGGCCCTCATGGATATTACTTACTCCCATCTGCTCGATTTGGTGGCCAACGCCAGGATTCTACTTCAGATTTGGAGGATGAGGGTGTTGGCGAGTGTCCTTCCCTCACTGTTGGCATGCCGCATAACGCACCACCTCCGCCACCATCGTGGCCTGCACCTGCTACTTAGGAGCTTGTTCTGGAGCGGCTTGACAGGATGGAGTTGGGTATTGCCCAACATTTCTAGGCCCTTGAGGATCTCCAGCGCCAGCGTTTTGACCACATTGATGCTGAGTTGCAGGAGTTATGTTGCTTTCAGGGTCCTTAGTTTTTTCCTTAGTTTATCTTGTATGGGATTTTGTGTTGTTTCTATTCTCCTGCACTATCCATGGCCTGTACTATTCTTCGCTAGTCCTACATCTTTAGATCTTGATTGACTCATGACTTTGATACATTTCTTTGCTTACTTTGGATTGCTTAAATTTTTGTTTTGATTTTCATTAAGTTTCAATATTAATTTGTATCACTCAAAATTCGCAAAAACAGTTGGTACCTCAATCCGTGTGAACTATATGCTGCAAGGCCAAGTGTCATTAAAAAGAACTAAGAACTGTAATGTTAATGTGATCAAAGTAGCAATTTGTTTCTTTTAAAAATAAAGCTTCTTACACAACTCTTATGTTTACAATTGTACATAACCAACCAGGTTACTCTATTGGAGTCTAATAAAAGCAAAATTGAATAGGCCACCCAGATTTGGATTAATTCAACTACTTATAGTACAAATTTATGTGTACACAAGTCATGCAATGCAAGTATAATCACTCTTACTCTCCCAATATGCAGAAGCCACTTGAACTAAAGTATTAAATCCGCTCATTTTTTTAGAATAGAAATGAAGTTACATAATCCATTGAGAAGTGCACTATCAAATACAGTTCTTCAAAAGAAAGTTAACATCTCCAGGATACTTAGGATTCCTCCTTGCAGTAATTTGGATGAATGCACCATCAACAAGCAGGTGTTGCAGTACTCTTGCCATGTTCTTTGTGTCATCAATTCCAAGATGATGACTTCCCAGCAATGGTATTTGCAGTTCCCTCATCATTGTAGTCATTCCCGTGGCCTGTTATCCATTATCAAGGAAACATATAATAAGTTAAGCATTGTAAATTAAGATTAATAAAAAAAAGGAAAAGAAAAGCCAAAAAAAAAAAAACCTAATCCAAGTTAAGATGTGACCTACTCATTCAGATCAAGGGGCAGTGTTACTTTGTTAGTAGATCAGATGCCAGAGCTAGTTTTAAAATAACCTATTTCAAATACAGCATATTTCATGGACATTATTATTGATGCTCTCAGTCACTTAATGGGAGAAACTAGGTAAAGCATATGAATTCTATATATCTTTTTTTTTCCTATTTTCTACTTTGGTTGTTCAAACATTTCCATGTTCTTCAATTTGTTCTATCCTTACCACTAAAAGAAAAAGAAGGAGTAGAAGAAAATAGAAAGAACAATTCTTTTTTCCACTACGTAACTAGAATTTGTATGGTTGACTTGCCAGGGATTGTAGTGTAAAAGCTTAGAAGGTCTAAGGTAAAAGCTTAAAACATATCAGATTAACTCAAAATTTCACAATTTATTAGGTTAATGATCCAAAATCTCAACCTTAAATTGATATTAAATCAATGGCACCCATCTACAGTTACCACCCAAACTAAACAATTCATCATCAAGATGTGAGGTAGAATTTCCATTGAACCATTTACCCAAAGTTTTGTTTGTCATGATGGAAAAGGAATCCATAATTCATATCATATCCTTCTCTCAATTCTAAACATTGAAAGATCTTACCCTCCTATTATAAAAGTTCAAATACACATCTTTCAAATTAATCCGCTCCATAAAATATGGAGGAAGCTTTATCTTTGACACTTCACACTACTGAGGGACCTTTGTTTTCAAATCCCAATTTTCGCTGCAAAAGCAAAAACATTCCATGTAAAAGAACAAAATTCTAGATATATACGGTAGGAAATAAATCTAAGCTCAGTCTCTCCTTCATATAAATTAAAGGGATTAAATTTGAGAGCACTATACACATACACCTCATAGATTTGAATCATAGTTATTGAGAAGCATATGGAAACTAATGTAACATTACAAATAAGAATAAAGCAAAAGAAGCATAAGAGGTGAACTAGTGACACCTATCAAGTTACAAGTGCTGCACGATCAAGTACCCCATCCATCCACAACCGATGTTGCATCAACCAAGCTTCAAATTGTTGAATAACTTCCTTGAATGGTATGGCTGTGTCATGCCAAACCCTGGCAAAAAAAATAATCTTTTGTTTTTTTAAATTAACAGTAGCAATAATCCCCCCATGATTAAAGTTTTGCTTCAAAATAAACTTCCATAATTAAAATGACAAATAACTGCTTAATGATTATATTCTAAGTATCCTGTCTCTCTACAAAAATTATTTAAAGAAAAACTGTTAAAAAGTTAATGCTGGTCTACTAAAGATAATGGACACACTAACTATGCATAACTATACTGGTTGGATAATGGCACTGTTGGTAGTAGCAGCAAGTGATAATCTCTTGGAAAGTGATAATAATAATAATAATAATAATAATAATAATAATAATAATAATAATAATAATAATAATAATAATAATAATAATAATAATAATAATAATAATCATAATAAGACTTCTATTGGGCTAACTTACAATTAACCAAACTTATTTCATTGGGCTAACTCTTTGCTCATCAGACCTATCAAATCATAGCAAACACTACTCTTTACTAATTTTTATTATAAGCCACCTTAAATTACAGATAATATATTACCATCAAAGCACTACATGAAGAAAGAGAATTGGAGGAGACGAGTTTTCTACCTGCATGTTAGACTATTTTTTGGAGTAAAAATGAAAAGGAACATTGAGAAGATTGTATATAGACTAAAAGGATGAATCAGGTAAGGATAAAGCAAAATAAGCTACATACCTATCGACTCCAAATTTTCCATACTTTCCTTCAATATATTCATTCATTCTGTGTTCGTTCATTTTTTAGGGCCTCACAAACTTGTGAAAGGAACAATGGAAAAGTAAATTTGTAAGATAAGCAAATCTGGAAAATGATGTTTATACATAGCATTTTAAATTCAAAAGAAACTAACCTAAGAAGTCAAAATGTATGTATCTCTCATATGCTGTAAGAGTCACAAGCCATCTCTTGCATTTAAGGGTTCAAAATGGCCCAGAACAAATCACATGCATCTATGAATCACAAAAATGGTTTTAGGTCTTACACATGTTCAATCTCAAAACTGATGCATAATAGTTTCTCCAGAACATCCATAATAAACCATGTAAGTAACAAGCTAGTAGTTACCTTAGATTTTTGAAATCCATGAATCAAAAGCAATAAAAACAAAATGTGATAAATGAAAAACCATATTCTAATCCTAATTCATCTAAAAGAAGAACAAGACAAAAAACAACACACATAAACGAAAAATTGACCAAAATTGAAGATAACTTGGTTGGAATCTCCAACATGACACTCAACGAATGGAATATGTTAAAGCGCTCAAATGAAAAACTCTACAATAAGCAAGACTCACAGAATTTATTGGGAAGCAAGTACATTCAAACAGTAAAAAGCTCAAATAGAATGGGAGCTTTACATATGAGGAGCATTACAAAAGCATGTTTCAAATGCAGATAACAGTGCTCAAATACTGAATTAAAATCATAAACGTATATGATCCCCATCCCTAACATCCCACATTTTTGAATCAAAATCCCCCCGATGTGGTTTATCAACCCATATCATATAATACTTGCACAATATTTAGGTGTTCTCCTCACAAAAGATGACTCAACTTTTGTTTCCATCTAAATCAGGAAGTTAACCACAAGCAAGATATTCAATATAGTTTAAAACATATCACAGGCAGCTATGAATCACATAAATGGTTGCAAGTTTGCAACAAATTAGTCTTGATATTTAAATTTATTAAAGTAGCAACAATAATATGGAGAAGTGCTTCAAATCGCAAAAGCATATTCCTACCGAAATAATCCCACAAAAACCAATCTCATAATCTATGTGATGTGATTTGCATCCTAATCCAATCCAATACACAAATAAAACAAAAGCCAAAATTGGAGCCCATTCCTGGTGTATGTTTTTGGATATATAGGCACACAAGGAAAATGTTAAAACATCAAAATTTTAAGAACATTTTTCGGGTTATCAAGGTGCACCACTACGTCCACGTGCTAAACAAATGACAATTATAATGGGGAAAGACAGAGACCCAATAATAATGCTTCAAGCATCAGCAGAAGCAATCTTGAAGAGAGTAATGGTTCAAGCATTCTATCGAGCATTTAATAAGCAACAAAATAAGAACAAAGCAGATTGGCTAAACCAAGAAACAAGCTCACACCTGGATTGATGACCAGTGTTGATGTGCAGGGGCAGTTAGCTGGTGAATGATGAGCAACGGCAGTGAGCTCGCACCTCGACTTTTGCTGCATTCAACGTCCGCTGAAGATTGCTTCTTAACCCAATCGTGCCTCGACTTTCGCTACATCCAACAGTGTTCATCTTTCGCTGCATTCGACAGTGTTCATCTTTTGCTAGGGATTGCATCTCAACCCAATAACCCCTTTACCTTCTTCCATCAGACATTGATTTACTCTTGAAAGCTACGGATTGCATCCTTGTGAGTCTCTCTACATTCTTTTCTATCTATCGCATTTCTAACTATCTGAACCTATGATTTACTCTTCCACGTCGCACATAATCACCATTTGGGCAAAGTCTATTTCACCAGTTACCAGTCATCAATCTTGACCATTAACATTTTTTATTGATATATCAACACCTATTATAATAAGATGTACGATACACCCTAAAAATGGAGGTGTATATTAGACCTCGCCTTAAAAAGAGATAGACACAACTTTTATTATGTATAAACTTATCATGATTGATTATAGGTTTATTAATTATTTAGAGAATATATTATATCTTTATCTATTTAACATGACTATTTCATATTATTCAATAACATAACCACTAAAAATAAAGAAGAGTATGGTAATCTTGTGGTTAGGATCCTTTTGGATAGGGCTCATAAGAGCTTATTGGAGCTTATCTACTAGATTAAGCACTTTTATTGTTTAAAAGTGGTGTTTTGATAAATTTATTTAGCTTTTTCAAAATCTCTTAAAAGATCCTATAAAGAAGCTATTTCTTTTACCTTATTGGGAAATGGAAGATTTCAACTTTTTGGAAAGTTGTTTATTAACGTCACTTATCATTTAGATAGACACTTATGTAAGTGTGCGTTTAAACGCAAAATAACTTATTTAGAAGTAACTTTTGACATAAGCGCTTTTATCAAAAACTCTTTTATCAAAAGCTCATCATATGTAAGCGTTTTTTAAAACTATTAATCCAAATAGGCTCTTAAGTGAGAATAAACACATTACGAACTAGTGATAGTGCAAAGAGAACAATAATGTTAGCCACATCTTTTTCTTTTTCCTTTTTTTACATTTATTTTAAGAAGATGAAGATCTAATTTTAAATTTTGTGCGTATTTGAAATAGCTGTGAAAACTTGAGTATTTCAATAATCAATTATTGTATAAAAACTTTTTATTATAATCGATTATAAGGAAAAAGTTTTATGTTTGGATATGTCAGCTGAAAAGTGATTTTAAGTTAATTTGTTTCATTTGGATGATACAAAAAAAATATTTTTTTACATTAAATTATCAAAATATATACAGAATGATTAAAAAATTATTTGATTGAAGACAAAATGATATTTATATCTCACTGTTAAAAATAATCTCAATAGTTTTTTGTGATAATGCTCAAATTTGAACTTTTGTTACAATAACTTTTTTCTCCCAAAAAAGCTGTTGATTTTGGGCTCCAATATTTCCAAACACGTTGCATTAGATGTTCAACAGCTTAAACCAAAAAAAAAAAGTTGTTGGTTCAAAACATGCTTTTTTTATACATTTGTGTAACATTTTATATCATCACATAATAAATTTCATGGTATTAAATTGAGTATAAAAAAGCACACTTATGTTTGGTTAGAGAATTGCATCCAATTTCCAATAAGATTGATTTTTTATTTATACAACACTGTTAAAGATAAAATCTCATGTGATGGATTAGATGAAGTGGGGTGAAGGAAGGTAATAATTGAAGAGACCTATTTGAGCATGAATAAGAAAGAAGTAACACGCTCTTAAATAATTACATTATTATTTTATATAAAGAATTAAATAGCAATCGATATTTAGCTTGTTTGGATATCTCTTCGTGTTGTTGTAGTTTGCAGATGCATTAGCAATGTGAGACACAATTATAATTTTTCGGCCGTACAAGACATCAAATTTAAATTTAATGTTAAATAGATGTAAAAATATAGACACAAAAGTCTGGTTAATAAATATATCTTACTAGACTGTTTTAGAAATTAAATTGAAATAAATAAAATGTCTGCATCATGCTAGGTTACGATAAATTTTGGAAAACACCCTTGTCAACTACATTAGCTGTAAAATTATATAAATAGCTAACCATCAGCATAAAATATTAAAAATTTTATACTGCTTTTGGTTCTAACTCCGGGGACAACAACATGCAATCAGCCATAGTTAAAGAGACATCTTAGAAGACACAGTCCTCATGTGATAGTAACTATATCTTTTAAAGTTTGAAAGGTAAATATGAAATATGATAGACAAAGAAGAAAGAACCAATGAAAATAAAAATTTGAGGAGGATTGATAATTTGTTATCTACCAATTAGACATGTATATTGACCATCCATTTCTATAAAATTGTAAATAATAAAAAAATTGATAAACATTCAACATACTAGAGAAGGGAGATTTAATAATTATGCAGGGAGAAGAGAGCGATTAATGTTTTTCCACATTCAAAATTAAGATGAGGTAGAAAATATGCACAATGCAAACCAGCAAAATTGACATAACGTCCCATTCCAATACAATTTTCATCTCTCCAAACCATTCAAAAATGCTATTGCACACCAATTTATGCACCAACTACACAAATGACCTCACTTAAATTCAACCTTTTTATTTTACAAACTAAGACAAAGACAACTGTGCAGAACCATGCATGGTACGAACATCAGACTGGTCTCCCGCTTATACACTGGTATTCTTACTTCGTACAAAGAAACTAGACTTCTGAGGTTAGTGTGGATTGATGAACACTTCAATCTTCTTCAACAAATCTTCCATGCTCACTACTTCAATTCCCTGCAATGCAGCTGATCATGCCATTCTAAATCCTACTCATGCGCCTTTCTGACTTTCCTTCGTGTGTAGTACTTACATAAGCCACTAAACCTGTCAGCTTGTTTTACAAGAGAGCACAGTGAACTGGTTCCATTCTGGCACAGTTGTTCCTCGGCACTTGGTTGCTTCACCTAAGAATCAATAAAATTATCATTCTTGACTGAAACAAGAAAGTGACACAACAAAAGAAAGAAAGCAACAAGAGGGGAACAAAGTGTGAATCATTAAAACAATTTTCGAGGACTAGATGAAAGTACCATGGTAACCGGGTCAATAGCATCACTAACAAGATGATCATTGTTGCCTGCACAAGTACTGGAAAAATATCACATTCATTAGATACAACACCATCTTCAATTCCCAGCATAAAATCTCTAAACAATATATTTATGCTGACAATTAGCGAAAAAAAGCAAATAACTATTCTACAATGAGATTGATTCGGAGAGATTCATGTTGGTACCAGTGACTCATAAATTTGCAAATGAGGAGAATGGAAATCTATTTTGAATTGTTTATTTCCACAGACTACATCATGCTTTACATGTCACAAGAAGGAAAACAAAGCATATCTTACTAGCACTTTTCAATTAAAAAATTAGATATGTACAACCTCTTTACTTGCTACTTGCGTGAATTGCAACTATGAATATCAACACACCCCGTGTTATAAATGATATAATTCAATTGATAGTTAGTTAGTTAGTTAGTTGTTATAGATGTGGTCAGAATCTGTTATGACAGTTAGACAGTTAGATATGTGATGGTTGTGTATAAATAAAATCATTGAGTGCTGGTGTATTTGACTTTCATTCATAATCATCAATATACAGAAGTGTGTGAATTCAATTTTCTTAATCTTGTGAGTGTGTGTGATTCCTCTGTGTGTGACTTAGAGCCAGTGAATGCTATAACAAATTGGTATCCAGAGCTTTATTGATTTGAGGCTTGTATACTGCACATAATTGGAGAATTGAAGAGGTGAAATTCACATTGATCCATGGCTGGTTCGAATGGGCATTTTCCTGGTAACTTGCCGATTCTTGATGGCAAGAATTATGAGAAATGGTGCATTCAAATGAAAGCAATCTTCGGCTTTCAAGAAGTGTTGGAGACAGTGAAGAATGGAGTTCAAGAATTGGGTATCCACAAGAAAATCAGAAATCCACTCATCGAGATGCCAAGAAGAAGGATTGTAAGGCCATGTTTTTCATTCACCAATGTGTAGATCCAGCGAATTTTGAGAAAATAATCTCAGCTTCAAGTGCAAAGGAAGCCTAGGATATACTTGAGAAGAGCTATGCTGGTGCTGACAAATTGAATTAAGAAGGTTCGGCTCCAAACTTTGAGAAGACAATATGAGCTTCTACAAATTGAGGGCCAAGAAAGTGTAGCAGAATATTTCACAAAGGTGCTGTCTCTCACCAACATGATGAAGATGTGTGGGGAGAAATTAATAGATGTGATGATTGTTGAAAAGGTTCTCAGAACCTTAGCCCCGAAATTTGATCACATTGTCGTTGCCATTGAAGAGTCCAAGAATCTTGAAAACATGAAGATTGAAGAATTGCAGGGGTCTTTGGAGGCACATGAGCGAAGACTAAATGAAAGAAATACTAAGAGAAGTTCTAAGCAGGCCCTTCAAGCTTAGACCAATAGAAGAGGTGGAAATGATACCTGGAGAAACAAAAAGGGAAAAGGAAAATTCAAAGGAAATAAAGGAAGAGGTGCTGGTGCTCACAATTCTGGTCAAGATAATTCAAATCTTGATCAGAAACAAGGTGAGAGTTCAAGTTCAAATTGGAGAGGAGGTGGCAGAAACAAAAGGGATTAAAAGAAATTTGATAGGAAACACATTCAGTGCTATGCTTGTCAAAAGTATGGCCACTTTGCAGACCAATGTAAGGCATCCAAAGGATCAGGTAGCAGAGGTGATCAAGAAGCAAATGCTGCCCAGGGTGAAGACTCAAACTCAGATCAAGTGCTTCTAATGGTTACCACCAAGTCAGAATCCACAAATTCTGGTTCTTGGTATCTTGATACAGGGTGTTCCAATCACATGACTGGGAACAAAGGATGGTTTGTGGAGTTGGATGAAAAAGTCAGAAATAAGGTACGATTGGCTGACAACAGTACCATTATGTCTGAAGGAAAAGGAAAAGTGTTGATCAAAAGGAAAGATGGGAAACCTGCCTACATCTCAGATGTACTCTATATACCTACCATGCAAAACAACTTGTTGAGCATAGGACAGTTACTAGAGAAGGGTTTCTCCATGGACCTGCAGAAAAATCTGATGAGAGTATTTGACAGCAAAGGGAAGTTGATCCTACAGGCTCCTCTATCAAGTAATAGGACCTTTAAGATTGACATTCAGGTGGCCGAACTCTTGAATTTTTCAGCTGGTGTGCATGATGAATCCTAGTTGTGGCATCTTCGATTTGGCCACTTGAACTTCAGAAGTTTAAGTCTCTTGAAGACCAACCAGATGGTGCATGGACTTCCCTCTATCAAGTCACCTGAACAAGTGTGTGAAGGGTGCTTGATAGAAAAACAACCAAGAAATTCTTTTAAGTCTCATGTGGCAACCCGAGCAGCTGAACCCTTGGAAGTCCTTTATTTAATATGTGTGGCCCTTTTGAGGAGGTTTCTCTTAGAGGTAACAAGTATTTTGTTTCTTTTGTTGATGATTATACAAGGAAACTGTGGCTGTTTCTTATTACAAAGAAGTCAGAAGTGTTTGATGTGTTCAGAAAATTCAAAGTGAAAGTTGAAAAACAAAGTGGCAAGTTCATCAAGATCTTAAGGACTTATGGTGGAGGAGAATTCACATCAAATGAGCTCGAAAATTTCTATGAAAAAGAAGGAATTATTCATGAGGTGACAGCCCTTTACACTCCACAGCATAATGGGACTGCTGAAAGAAGAAACAAGACTGTTTTAAATATGGCCAGGAGCATGTTGAGGAGCAAAAATATGCCACACTATTTTTGGGGGGAAGCAGTAGCAATAGCAATATATATTCTGAACATGTACCCAACACAAAGACTAAGCTCAATCACACCAGAAGAGGCTTGGATAGGTAAGAAGCCAACTGTTACCCACCTGAAAATTTTTGGCTCTCTATGTTATAGATATGTCTCGGATGAGAAGAGAAGGAAGCTGGAAAATAAGAGTGAGCAAATGGTGATGCTAGGATATCATCCTACAAGGGCTTATAAGCTCTATGATCCTATCAATAGGAAGGTGGTGATAAGTAGGGATGTGGTGTTTGATGAATACAATAGCTGGAATTGGAGTTTACAAGGCAGAAACTCAAGTGACAAGGTTCCTGTCTTATTAGAAGATTTAGAGTAGCCTGGTTCTCAGGTTCTCGATGTTGTTCCCAGTTCTTCCATTAATCAACGACCTCTGAGAAATAGACAGCCATCAACCAGACTTACTGATTATGTGGTGTTTCCTGATAATGCTGTTACAACAGAAGGAGACTTAGTCCATATGGCATTGTATACTGATGTGGAACCCGTAAACTTTGAGCAGGCGATTTAAGAACCTGTGTGGATAACAGCCATGCAGGAGGAATTAAGAGCTATAGAGAAAAATCAGACTTGGGAGCTGGTGACCTTACCCAACCAGAAAAGACCTATAGCAGTGAAGTGGGTCTACAAGACCAAACTGAAGCCAGATGGATCAGTAGCCAAACACAAGGCTAGATTGGTAGCAAAGGGCTTCCTACAAAAGGAAGGGGTGGATTACGGTGATGTATTTGCACTTGTGGCTCGAATTGAAACCATAAAACTGGTTATGGCCATTGCAAGTACTAAAGGATGGTAATTGCACCAGCTTGATGTAAAGTCAGCTTTCCTCAATGGACCATTAGAAGAGGAGATGTACGTGTGTCAACCACCGGGGTTTGAAGTAGAGGGAAGTGATGGAAAAGTTTACAGATTGAAGAAGGCACTGTATGGGCTAAAACAGGCCCCTCGTGCCTGGAATAAAAGAATAGACAGCTTCTTAATTCAGCAAGGGTTCAACAAATGTATAGTAGAGTATGGTGTCTATGTGAGGACCTCTAAAACTGCAAAACTACTATTAGTATGCTTGTATGTTGATGATCTATTGGTGACAGGCAGCAATGTGAAGGAGATTTGTGAATTTAAGGCAAGCATGAAATCTGAGTTCGAAATGTCAGATTTGGGAGCACTTTCATACTTTCTTGGTATGGAATTTGTAACCACAAAACTTGGAATCATACTACATCAAAGGAGATATGCTATTGATATTCTAAAGAGGTTCCATTAGAATAATTGTAACCCTGCTGCAACACCCATGGAAAGCAATCTGAAGCTGGAAAAAAATGATGGAGAGAAACCAGTTGATCCCACTCTCTATAAACAGAAAGTTAGCTCACTAAGATACTTGTGTAATAGTAGACCAGACATAGTCTATAGAGTTAGTGTGATCAGTAAGTTTATAGAAAATCCTAAGTCCTCTTATTTAGTAGCAGCAAAGAGGATTTTGAGATATATAAAGGGCACACTTGACTATGGTTTGCTATTTCCTAGTGATCCAAGTTGCAATGGAAACATGTTGTTGGGTTATTCAGACTCTGACTGGTGTGGAGATAAAATAGATAGGAGGAGCACAACCGGATATGTCTTCATGATGGGAAAAGTATCAGTTTCCTGGTGCTCGAAGAAGCAATCGGTGGTTGCACTATCATCTTGTGAAGCTGAGTACATAACAGCCTTTCATGGTGCTTGTCAGGCTTTGTGGCTTGAGACACTGCTCGAGGAAATGCATTTGAAGGAAAAAGGGCCAATGCAGCTGATGATTGACAACAAGTTAGCTATAAACTTGGCTAAGAATCCGATTGATCATGGTAAAAGCAAGCACATTGAGACTCGATTCCATTTTCTAAGGGACCAAGTGAACAAAGGGAAAATACAACTTGCCTACTGCAGATCTGAGGAACAACTAGCTGACATATTGACAAAGCCTTTGAAAATAGAGAGATTTAAATCTCTCAAAGATGAGTTAGGTGTTGTGCCATTGATCAATGTGAATTAAGGGGGGTATGTTGTAAATGATATAATTCAGTTGATAGTTAGTTGGTTAGTTGTTATAGATGTGGTCAGAATATGTTATGACAGTTAGATAGTTAGATATGTGATGATTGTGTATAAATAAAACCACTGAGTGCTGGTGTATTTGACTTTCATTCATAATCATCAATATACAGAAGTATGTGAATTCAATTCTCTCAATCTTGTGAGTGTGTGTGATTCCTCTGTGTGTGACTTAGAGCCAGTGAATGCTCTGACACCCCGCACCCCCTAAAACCCCCCAAAAAAGTGAAGAATATTAGTCATGTGACATGACAGGTAGAATCACCTTCATTTTGCAAAGGATCAGAGTTCGACTTTTAATGTGGTTAAAATTCTTTGTTAATAAGCCATTACATGGGCAAGAAGAATAATAATGAGGATGTGTATCAATGATATGGTGAATCAAGTAATTTTGGCAAAATAAACGAGATGTAATGATGCTAGAGAAACAAAGTCATTATTCATGGCATCATTCCCACTTAATAAAAATTGTCTCTCAATGATTGAAATTTTTGGGCCCTAATAAGAGCTGCACTTTGTTAAACTTAATCTGTCAAAATCATCTATATAGTTATTTAAATGAGAGTTTAGGGAAAAAAAGGAAAAAAATCAAATGCACTAATGGCTCAGTCAAACTCAACCATTCAAGTATTTGTGTGCAGTGCAGTTTCCAACACCTAATCTCAACAAAGATGCAATGGTAGCAAAAATGGTAACCCAGGTAATGTAGATAAGGAAGGTAGCTAATAAAATTATAATGATGATCATAATATTACTATATTTTTACTCAACCATTACGTTTAAGACATAAATAGAGTGGAAATACATCTTATCAAAGAAGCAAATGAATAGGTAGTTCTGCAAGTTATACATATAAGACTATCAGTTTCAAGAAAGCCTAGTGAAGTTACACATCAGCCCACACTAAAATTTATTAGAAAGAAAAGTAATACAAATCGATACTGCATAAAATCATTTCTTCATATTTACTTTTAGCAATGACAAATTGATGTCTAACTGAAGCTTTTAATAACAATCTGTATGCTGTAAAAAGAACTGAACATGTAGACTTTTGGTGTGCAAGTTTGAAACCTCTCTGAAAGGATATAGACATGCCTTTTGAAATTTGAGAAGACATCCAGGAAAAGAAAACATCAGCTCATAAGAGCTTTCTAGTAGTACCTGTTGTAAAAATTGACCTTCAAAGAAATGAATTAGCAAAACAGTGAAGCCTGTAACGTGCAAGACACTGCCCTCAAGGATTATTTTAGTATAAATGAAAATTTTCTAGGGTACTGCAGGCTCTTCCTGTTTGACAGGGATTCAAGAACTATAAGAGATGTGGAGCAGAATGTAACCCAAAGAGGAGAAGACGAAGAGAGAATAGCAGCAGAGAGGAGAAGGTGAACAGTAATAATAATGAATGTGTGTCTCAAAAATGTTAATAGGAACAGTATTTATAGAAGGTAAAAAAAGAGCCATTATCAGAAAATGTTAGAAAAAGAACATTGGAATAATAAAGTTGGAAAACGAATTTGTCCATTGGAAACAAAAATGCCCGTTAGAAATTGATTTGCACGTTGATCGACCGTTTGGAAGACCAAGTCAAAGTGGCTGTTGGAAGACCAAGTCATTTTTAACATCTTAAAAAAACTTGTTTTCGGGTAAGCTCAAAAAATAATTAAATATTTCACAAAAAGATTCGGGTCTCATGATATCACGCACAGGGGGGGTAAATCGATGATTTGCACTAGCCACGAGTCTTTGACCCATTTTTTGTGTGCGCGAGTCCACCACTTAATTTGTTTCTTACAAAGCCTAAAACACAAGTTGATATATAAATTCTTCCAAAGACATACTTCCAACCAATGTGGGACATTATTCTTTTGAAATAAAACACTTTTCACCTAGTCACTTTTTTGACACCTTTGCTCCTGTAACTAGAATTTCTTCTATTCGAGTTTTGATTGCTTTAGCCTCTGCATATAATTTGGTTATTCACCAAATGGATGTTAAAACAGCCTTTTTAAATGGTGATTTAGAAGAAGAAATTTATATGGTACAACCTGAGGGGTGTGTAGTCCCTGGACAAGAAAACAAAGTATGTAAACTTCTCAAATCTTTATATGGTCTGAAACAAGCACCTAAACAGTGGCATAAAAAATTTGATCAAACTTTAATCAATGATGATTTTTCTTCTGTTGAAGTAGATAAATGTGTACATACAAAATTAGTAAGTGATGAATGTGTGATTATTTGTCTATATGTGGATGACATGCTTATTTTTGGTACTAGCCATGACATAGTGCATCAAACAAAATGTTTTTGCATCTAAATTTGACATGAAAGACATGATTGAAGCTAGTGTAATTCTTGGTGTTAAAGTCATAAGGAAGAGTGACAGTATAATGCAGTCACAAGAACATTATGTTGAGAAACTTCTAAAGAAGTTTGGACATTTTGATGTCAAACCAGTGAGGACCCCTTATGATGTTAACACTCAATTAAAGAAAAACAGAGGTGATCCTGTTGCCCAGTCTCAGTATGCACAGATTATTGGGAGTCTGTTGCATTTGATGAATTTCACTCGACTTGACATAGCATATGTTGTATGCAGATTGAGTAGATATACACATAATCCTAATAATGATCACTGGGCCACTTTGTCTAAACTAATGAAATATTTGAGAGGTACCATGAACTATGGTATTGCTTATTGTGGATTACCCATTGTATTAGAAGGATACAGTGACGCTAATTGGATCTCAGATTCATATGAGATTAAATCTACTAGTGGCTATGTGTTCACCTTTTGTGGTGGTGTGATGACTTGGAGATCAGCCAAACAAACAATAATTGCAAAATCCACCATGGAGTCAGAGTTTATTGCTTTGGAGAAAATTGGTAATGAGGCCGAGTGGTTGAGAAATTTCTTAAAAAATATTTCATTAGGAATAAAACTAACCCCTTCTGTGTCTGTGCATTGTGACAACAAGGTAGCAATATCTATTACAAATAATAAAACCTTTAATGGTAAGAACAGACATATTAGGTTGAGACATGAAGTGATAAAGTAGTTGCTAAAAGATAGAACTATATCCATTGATTATGTGAAGTCAGAAGTGAACTTGGCCGATCCTCTGACTAAGCCTTTGGGAAGGAACTTAATAAATACTACATCGAGGGGAATGAGACTTAAGCCAATTTGAAACTAATAGTGATGGTATCCCAACTTTTATAAGTAGAGATCCCATGAAAAAGTTCATATCGGTAATAACAAGTCACTTATTAGTTCTGCTAGCACTTTGTTTGTCCTTTCCTATTGTGTGAGAAGCATGAGAAGTGCTAGACTGCATTTATTGTGAGGATAAGATAAATGCTTTTAATGAATTTCATATCCTTTACGGGTGGTGTATAAAGTGCAGTATACACTTGATGAAATCACCTATATAAGTGTGGAGTGGGGCCGCTCCTATGAGATAATGGCATAGTCTTTAGAGCACTCATGAACAACTAGGCACGCGCATGACTAAAAAGTGCAAAATGATGTTAACAACAAGAGATAAGTGATGGTGTAAATGTGATCAAATGATATTCTAATTTACATGAAAAATGTTTTGGTTCATAGAAGTTTAAACTTCACTAATTACATTGTAAGTTAAAGTCCTATTTATCTAGGTCTAGTTCATAGTCCAGAAGACACCAGATTCAAAATGTTTGCACTCATGATGTAACCCAGATTCTGTTTTTAAATTATTATTTTTATATTCTTTTGAAAGATGTGGGGGATTGTTGTGAAAAATGTTTTATTTCAAAAGAATAATGTCCAACGTTGATTAGAAGTATGTCTTTGGAAGAGTTTATATATCAACTTGTGTTTTGGATTTTGTAAGAAACAAATTAGGTGGTGAGCTTGTGCGCACAAAAATGGGCTGAAGGCTCGTAACTAGTGCAAATCATTAATTTGTCCCCCTACGCGTGATATCATGAGGCCCAAATCTTTTTGTGAAATATTTAATTAATTTTTGAGCTTATCCGAAAATGAGTTTTTTGAAGATGTTAAAATTGACTTGGTCTTCCAAACAGTCGATCAAAGTGCAAATTAGTTTCTAATGGGCATTTTCGTTTCCAACGGACAAATTAGTTTGCCAACGTTATTATTTCAATGTTCTTTTTCTAACGTTTTATGATAACGGCTCTTTTTTTACCTTCTATAAATACTGTTCCTATTAATGTTTTTGAGACACACATTCATTATTATTACTGTTCACCTTCTCCTATCTGCTGCTATTCTCTCTTCGTCTTCTCCTCTTTGGGTTACATTCTGCTCCACATCTCTTGTAGTTCTTGAATCTCTGTCAAATAGGAAGAGTCTGCAGTACCCTGGGAAATTTTTATTTATGCTAAAATAATCCTTGAGGGCAGTGCCTTGCACGCTACAGACTTCACGGTTTTGCTAATTCGTTTCTTTGCTGGTCAATTTATACAACAGTAGTACCTCTGTATATCTGACAAAGACACCACCTTATAAAACCATTTGCTGAAACCAACAAATAAGCCCAGAATAACTCCGCAAAGAGATCTGAGAGCGCACAGATATTGCTAAAAGCTTTGGCATATGTTCGTATACATACAATCTTTGACAACCAAAGACATATCCACTAATACATTAATCATATCAAGACCTAGTTTAATTTTTAATAGTTATAATATGCTCCCAAATCGATCACAAGAACATTAATACAGGATAAAATGAGTAACATACAAAACATCTTTCTTATAAAAAGGACTACCAAGAAGATATTGAAACTAAAGTTCCAAATTCCAAATTTCCAGTAATACATTTAATTATAGTAAAAAGGGTTTATTTTTTGGCCAAAAAATCATTCAGATGCAAATTTCTAAATGCAGATTTCTTTTATCATTTTCTTTGTTTTCCTTCCTTTCCCTGCCCAAAACTCCACAATATTAGATTGCCTTTACTCTCTCTCTCTCTCTCTATATATATATATACACACACACACATTATATAAAGCATTTAATGCCATTATATTCTTGATTTCTTGTATGGTTAGGACTTAGTAGCCAGAGGTGAGACATACTCCCCCATTTGTAGAACCAGCATCTCTCTTTTGTCAATCTCTGCTGCTTGGTATACTTCAGATACTGAACTGGACTTATCAAAGTTAATACTACAATTTCCAGAGAAAACATTGCGTGGTTTTTGTTGGGATTCTGCAATATGAAACATCATAGTTGTAATCCGGTTAGCATTGGCACAAACTTGTTTACTTGTCTCCTTTACAAAAACAAGAATCATAAAAAGTTACAAACCTATTGACAAAACTGAATCTGGAAACAGAATCTTCATCAACAGCTTCTGGCACATGATGGTACCTTGAAAATTTAGGAAAGTATAGTCCAAAAATTGTGATCTCTCAAAATTTGTCATCTTTGCAAAGCCAAAAGAATTGGTCCACGTTTCTAGCACACTAGGAACAGCAGGCAAAACGAGCCTTTCACTCCTAATTGCATGAGCCTCTGATGAATGAAAAATTCAAGTTAGAAAATGATAACTTCAAAAATAACTGTAGCTGTAGGACTTTATTTTAAGTAAAACTAAGAGATTGTAATTATTTCCACTATTTATCCACCCTCATCACTTTGATTACACACAAATTCAACATCAGAACTGAATACACACCCTTTTGAAATCATCATTAGTTACTACAGGCAGATTACACTGCTTGCTGTATCACATCATTTGATAGCTCATCGTTAAATTTAGTTAGTTTTGGTTTCTTTCCTTGTGAGTTTACAAAGTAATTAAATTAGAACAGCTTCTATACTGCACCCCTCAAACTCTATATTTTATAGTAAAATTGCTTTAAAAGGCAATTAATACTACTATTAATTATTATTAAATTTAATAATATTTAGAAAAGTAACTAATTTCACTATTAATTATTTATTAATTTTATGAATAAATAAAACCAACAATGATCTGAGTTCATTGTATTGTAAAAAGAAAACAAAAAGAACGAATAAAATCATATTTTTATGCTATATAAAAAAGTTACTTAACATATCAAAATAAATTAAAATGAGCATTTTTTTTATATGTTTAGTCCTATGAAGCACGGACATGCCGTTGTTGAGGCGTGTCCGCGTGTCAGACACGTGTCCGTGTCAGACACACGGGGATACTCGTACAACACACGTGTCTTGCGTGTCAGAATGTGACTGATTAAAAAGATTTTTTTTTTAATTTGGACACGTCACGGACACGTTTAGACACGTTTCAGACACGCTTAGATACGTCTTAGACACGTTTAGACACGATTTGGACACAATCCATTAATATATATTTTTTAAATAATTTTCATGATTAATGTTCAATTAATAAGCCTATAGCCCACTCAAGCTCAATCATATAACTAATGTCTCAAGTCACTATTTTCACACATTAGTATTTCAAGTTTTATCTTTTCATACATCACTATTAGACTTTCAAGTTTTATTTTTTCACACACTACTATTTTCATATGCTCATTCTACCTTTACTCATACCAAATCGCTCACTTCGTCGTCACTGAAACTTGCTTCATATCAATATTTCCTCTAATTAATTTTTTTTATGCACATGTACTAATTCATGGTTAGTTCTATTAGGAGAAGTTAGTTTAAGAGATTTTTTAAAATATATCAATAGAAATTATGCTCCATATTTTTTAGGAGAGGCTTATTAAGTAGTAAATATTGGTACATATAACATATATTAAGATATTATAAATCTTCAAGCTTATAGAAATGATATTAATGAATTATGAATTTTTTTACTTAAATTTTATAATATATATATATATATATATATATCCTATATATATTTATAATTTGGTGTGTCTACAATTTTTGAATTTGGTGTATCTCGTATCCGTATCCGTATTGTATCTCGTGTCCGTATCCGTATCTGTACTTCATAGGTTTAGTCTATTTAGATAATTAAATACTATCACAAATAACCAAAATAAAATTGAGTCATATGATTCTTAAATTTTAAATATATTAGTCTCCCTATTATATTTAATAAGAGTTGAAGTATACTGGAACTAATTTATGTTATACATAAAAGAATTTTCAGCCGATCAAAACTCAAAAGTTGCATTTAAAATATTTTGATTATAAATTTTTCTAAAAATAAAACAAGTTGACTCAAAAGGTGATGATTCTTAATTAATTTATATGTACTGGACCGATATAGAAAATGTGCCCTTAAGATCGCCTCAATTGGACTTACTACTTTAATTATTGACACAAAAGTTGAAAAATAATACGCAAAAAAATCTAATTCAAACACATAATAGATAATAGTTTATTAAATTAAAAACTCAGACTTATCAATATGAAATTTAAAATAAATCATTCAACACATGGATAAAATAAATAGATAACAAGTAGAATATATGAACGATCCAACACTTTATTTATTCTCAAGATTTGAGAATTTGATAGTGTATAAACTACCAACTTGGTCAAAAACTGATGTGTCATGTGTAACATAGAATGTTTTCTTTTATATATATATAGAGAGAGAAGGGATCAGCTTATACTAGTGTAAATCTTTTTTTTCTTACACTCATTTTCAATCGTTAGTTCCACTTTCATCTAATGGTTGAGATTATTTCATTAAAGACAATCATTAGATGAAAGTAAAACTAACGGTTAAAAATGAGTGTAAGAGAAAAAAGACTTACACTGGTGTAAGTTGATCCTCCCTCATATATATATATATATATCAACTTACACCAAAGTGTAAGTCTTTTTTCTCTTACACTACCTTTAATAAAATAATATCAACCATTAGATGAAAGTAGAACTAACGGTTAAAAATGAGTGTAAGAGAAAAAAAACTTACACTGGTGTAAGCTGATCCCTCCTCATATATATATATATAAAATCCATTCTAATTTATAATTTAAATATAATTTTTGAAATTTTTATTTCTAAAACTATTTCCTTATTAAGATTCATTTATTCTTTAATTAACACAATAAATTTATATAGTTCAACTCAAAGACTTGGAAAAAAGAAGGAAAACAACTAGTTGACAAGTAAAATATCTAACCGATCTTGTAAGGTCAAAAATTCACTTAATGCAAAGGTTTATCATTGTGTTTTGATGATTAACAAGCTATATTGAAAATGTGATATTTAAGCTCTATCACTTCGAGTGTGCTTTAACTTGGTCTCATGAGTTTTTGAGTTTAGTTGTGAAATGCAGATCCTTAGATTGCAATGAAAAAGACCAGGACATGGTTGGATGACTACTAACTTGGATTAAATGCTTAGAAATCAACTTGAGAAGAGTTTATTAAGTAGATCAACACATGTCTCAAGTTTGAAGGATGATAACCAACTCATTAAGAATTCAAGAACTCACAAAAACAAGGTTAGAAGAATTGAAGTCTTTACAAGAGGAAGTTTTCTCATGAAGGTATCAAGAACAAAGCCTCAAAATTGAAGGAATCCACTAGAGAAGACTTGGAGATAGTTAAGAAGAGTTATAGACTTGAGTTTAGTCAAAGTGAGAAGAGTGTGAAAGTGCAAACAACATGAGAAGGGGGGGTTGAATCATGCCTCTGATTTCTGAAGGAATCATAAAAACTTTTGCAACTTCTCAAGTTTCGCAACTTGGATATATCAGAGTATGGGTAAGAAGTTTATATGAATAGAAGAGTGACTTGAGTAAAAAGAATTTGATTTAAACTTTGACTTAAACTTAATTCTCATTAGAGATAAGAAACAGTTCAGATATAAAAACAAGTGTTAAAGAAATGAACTAAGTGATTTGAAAGAAAGAAGTTTGAGTTAAGAAGATTCACACTCAGGAGTTTATACTAGTTCAACCAGACCGCTTGTCTACGTCCAGTCCCCAGTTATAAACCAAGATTTTATATTGCCACAAATATTCTTTGATCAACGCTAGCTTCTCCAAGCTAGATTATAAGTAGTCTTTGTTCCACTCTAGCCTCTTCAAGCTAGACTCTCACTTAGATCACTAACGAATTAGGGTACAAAAAGAATTTTGGGTTTGAATATCTCTCAATACTCAAAAAGTGAAATCCAGCAAAAGAGTATAGATAAAATAATGAGATTTTAAACTCTCACACACTCAAAGAGTGGTTATATGCAAATACAAACTTGAGAGAAGAAGTAGAATAAGTTTCTCTTTTAAGAAAATTGATCACAAGTAGGTTTCAATAGAGAACCTTAATCAAAAGCAAGATTTGGTCGTTCAAAAGTTTGGCAGAATAACAGTTCGCTTCATGTCTTCCAACTTCCAAGCTTCTTCAATTTATGGGCTTTCAGAAACTAGCCATTTGAAGCTCTAAAGGTTATTGTTCTGAGCACAGTTACCGTTTCCTTATCCTGTAGCAACCAGTTAGCTTTTCTTTAATTGTTTTTATTTTTTCCAGCGATAGACAAAAGTTTCAAACTTCTAAGACTTTCTGACTTTGACTTTGCTATTTTTGTACAGGATAAGTCTTGTGAATTTAGATGTTTCTGAAATAACTGATTCTTCTGATGCTTGATGTTTATGATAAAACTACCTTTTGATGGTGTTGCTTTCTGATCGTTGTCTTCTGATTGACTTTGCTTCTTAAGCTTGTCTTCTGATGGACTTTGTTTTTGAAACTTGTATTATGATGGACTTTGTTTCTGAAGCTTGTCTTTTGATGAACTTGACTTCAAAAACTTGTCTTCCGAAGGATTTTTCATGACTTCCTCATAATAGAATAGTTGTTCCTTTTAGAGTTCAGCTCCATACTTAGTATTTTTCCAATGTCTTTTGAAGATAGTTTTGATCACATTGAAATTTTCATCATACGTAACTTAGATAATTTTTAGTATGAGCAATAAGAGTTTGAGGGTCTTCTTAATATGTTCTTTTCAACACTAAAGACAATTTGTTAGTAAAAAAGATTCTAATATTAAGTTTGTTTATCATCAAAACTGAGAAGCTGCTAAAGAACTTCAACAAATGAATGCTTCTGAAGGACTTTGGAGCTTACAGAGTGAAGCACCCTTCTCAAGTATGTATGCACTATATGACAAATTTTACCAGACTAGTTGAGTCACCAAAAGAGATGTTCCACTAGCTAGTTTGTAACCAAAATGCAAAAACCTACCTTGAACACTAACAACTAGTTTCCCAAAGGCTATATAAGGACTGAAGGTTGAAGAATCAAAGGGTTGAACAAGCTAAAAGCTAGTGTAACATTGAATCTCACTATGAACTCTTCTTATATATTATTCTTGCTACCAACTTGTGCTTCCTTAGTTGAAATCCTATTGTAGGTGTTCCATTAACTCTGTAAACTGTGTGTAAACACTCTTTGAGTGATTATGAGAGCTAGCTACCTATAAACTTTTTCCTAAGTTATTTAAGTTTGAGATAGTGAGTGTGTGGGTTGTACTAGCTACTATGAGTGTAGCTGGGAGCAGCTTGGTTCATATTCTACTTGGTTTTAGTCTAAGGAGGTTGAGTTTCAAAGAATACTTATATACTCTGGCCTAGAGAGGTTATGTCATCCAAATAATACTCTGAAATAGTGAAACCCTCAGCCAAAAGCTAAGGACTAGACGTAGCCCACATGGTTAAAGGTGAACTAGTATAAATTTATTGTGTTGAGTTTTCTTCTACCCTGTCTTTTTTATTACTAGTGTTTTGAACAAGTTACATTTTTGTTCAGCTAGTCTTCATAAGTTTAAATCAAGCTTGAGCTCAACAAAGTATTTTGGAACCAAGTGTCTTGAGATTTAAGTTTCTGCTGTTTGAATCTATTCAAAATATATTTTTCTAGCTTTAAATCTAGTTCAAAAGTATCAAAAGGTGTTTTAAAGGAATGCTCATTAGATGGTTTCAGATTTGGTTAACTGTTAATAAGTTTGACTTAGTTGAGAAGAGTGATTCTTCACAACTATTTTGATTTTACTCTGACTCTTCTTGTTTCCAAGTCACAACACTTGAGAAAGTTTAAGAAGAGTGTTTGTGTTTGCAGAAAGTTCCAAAGTTTGAGAAACATAATTCAACCCCCCCTTTCTGGTGCTCTTGCCAACTTCAGTTGTTATCAGAGCTCAACCTCTTGTTGAGCACATTTAACCGTATGAAAGGAATAAAGATCCAAAAGGGAAAGTGACAAATCAACAAGGAAAATGTACTTTCATACCTAAAGGCTCTTCTACAAATAGACCACCAACATTTGATGAGAAGGTCTACTGTTATTGGAAGGATTGTATGCAATTATTCATTGAATGACACCATGTTGATCTATGGGGAAATAATGAAAATGGCCTATATATTCCCATGACAAGGTCTAGTGATGAAAGCACTATAGAAAAGCTAAGAGACACATGGACAGAAGAAGAAAAGAACAAATACATCTTGAATTCTTAAGTCAAGTTCTATCTCAAATGTGTGTTGAGCATAAATGAGTATGACAAGATAGCCAGCTGCAACATTGCAAAGGAGATGTGGGACACCTTGATGATAGTTCATAAAGATACCAATCAAGTCAAAGAAGCCAAAGTTAGTATGTTGGTCCATCAATATGAGTTATTCAAGATCCATGAACACGAGATAATAAATAAGATGTTTTCTAGATTCATAATGATTGTGAATGATCTCAAATCTCATGATAAGACCTACTTTAATCAAGAACATGTATGAAAGATATTTAGGAGTATACCTAAAATATGGAGACTAAAAGTCACTGCTATTCAGGAAGCAAATGATTTCTTAGTCTTAAAGCTTGATGAGTTGCTTGGATCACTAAAAGTTCATGAACAAGAGTTGGCTGAGATGAATGAAAATATTCCTAGAATAGGGAGACTCATAGCACTCAAGCAATAGTTCATAAGAATTCCAGCAAGCACTCTTCTCAACCTTCTGCACTGAACTCCAGTATGGATTCAGATAAGGAAAATGATGAAGAAGGAGATTCTTCTAATGAATATAAGTTGCCATTCATATCTAGAAAAATTCAAAGGATGTGAAAAAGAAGAGGTAGAAACAAGAAAGGGTTTTAGTCCAAGAAAAAACTTTAGAAGGGTGACTCCAACAACAACAAAGGACAAGTTATATACTATGAATGTAGACTTCAGGGTTAAGGCTTCAAACTTTTTACGTTTTAGTAGGGGTCATATCCTTCTTATTTTTGCTTTCAAGTGAGGCTTATCTTGAAGAAATTCTAGTTGCCTTAAGAGAGATTTCTTGGAAGTTTAGAACTTGGTCATTTTCAGGTTTGGCTTTGAGAGAATCTGAGGGTGGTTTTCAATAGTTGAAAGCAAAGAATAGAGAGAAAAGGAGAGGTTATGAAATGGTTAAGAGAAGTTGACGATAGGTGAATGTGTATGGAGAGTTTCCATATTTAACAAGAAGAGAGGGAGAGAGAGAGAGAGAGAGAGAGGCATTTATGGTAAAACTAGCCATTAATAGGAGAGACAGAAAGTTAACTATTAGGATTTAAATGGGGTCCAACGGTAACTTTCTATACTTACATGGAGAGAGATAAATAGCATTGATTTCATGCAACATTTGGGAAAGCTTTCTAATAGACACAAAAAGGAGGTTTCTCATGGATTGTGAAGCAGTTTTTTGATGCTTGAAGAGCTAATCATAATGTCTTAGAAACCTTAACTACATACAAAATCATTCAGTATCAAGTTCAAAGCATAGATATAGACATTAATATTATCTTTAATAAAACAAAAATGATCTTCATGAAGAGGTTTCATTAAAATGTTAGCCCACTAATGATTAGTGTCCACAAATTTTAGTTCAAAAACACCTTTCTAAACATAATCCTTTATAAAATAGTGTTTGATCCCAATATGTTTTGCCCTTGAGTGTTAAATAAGCTTCTTAGTTAAGTTTATTGTGCTAGTATTATCACATAACACAGGGATAGAGTTGTACCTTAGAGAATAATCTTCTAGTTGATAAATCACCTATAAGAGTTGAGAGTAGCAAATTGATGCAAATATGTATCTTGCTTCAGCTATTGAAAGAGCTACAGAGTTTTTCTTTTTGCTTGACTAAGAGACAAAATATTTTCCAATGAAGTGACATCCTCCATTAGTGCTTTTCCTTTCAACTCGATCTCTAACATAGTCAACATCATAGAAATCTACTAGCTCAAAGTATGGAGTTTTCTCATACCACAAGTCATAATTAGTAGTACTAAGAAAATATATAAAAATCCTCTTAACAACCTTAATATGTGATTCAATAGGATTAGCTTGAAATCGAACATATAGACACACACTAAATATAATATCAGGCCTATTAGCAGTGAAGTATAAGAGAGAGCCAATCATACCACTATAAGCTTTTTGATCAACAAGCTTACCGTTTTCATTCTTGTTTAGCACAGCATATGGATGCATTGGTGTGGACTTGGGCTTGGAACATTCCATCTTAAACTTTTTGAATAGATCCTTTGATCCTTGGAGTATTTTTGTTGATGGGTCGGAATTTCATTTTTTTCTTGTTTAACTTGTAAACCAAGGAAGAATTTAAGTTCTCCCATCATGCTCATCTCGAATTCACCTTTCATTAACATAAAAAATTCTTTACAAGGATTCTAATTAGTAGATCCAAAGATAATATCATCAACATAGATTTCTACTATGATAAAATCATTTTCTAAGTTCGTGGTGAAGAAAGTAGTGTCAACTTTGTCTCTAGAAAAACCATTTTCAATTAGAAAGAAACTTAATCTCTCGTACCAAGCTCTTGGAGCTTGTTTCAAATAATATAAAATATTTGAGAGTTTGAAAACATGATTAAGATAAATCATCCTTAAAACTAGGAGGTTGTTTGATATATACTTATTCAATAATGAATCCATCTAAGAAAGCACTCTTAACATCCATTTCAAAAAGCTTAAACCCTTTTAGAGCAGCAAAAGCAAGCAGAATTCTAATTGCTTCAAGTCTAGCAACAAGAGCAAAAGTTTTGTCATAGTCAATACCTTCTTGTTGACTATAGCCTTGATCAACTAACCTTGCTTTATTTCTTACCACACGTCCACCTTCATCAAGCTTGTTTGTGAATACCTATCTTGTTCCAATCACAATGTGATCTTCAGGTTCTAGAACAAAATTCCAAACTAGATGTCTTATGAACTAGTTTAACTTTTCTTGCATTGTCATAATCCATGCCTCGTCTTCAAGTGCTTCTTCAATGCTTTTAGGTTCAATTTCAGAAACTAGAGTCATATTGTTCAATTCTCTGAATGAAGATCTTGTTCTCACTTCTTCAAATGGTTCTCCAATGATGAGATCTCTAGGATGATAAGTAACATGTCTCCATTCTTTAGATAGTTATGGATTTTTTCTTGTCGATCCAACATCAGGTTTCTCAACTTTATTAGGAGCTTTTTCTTGGTCATCAGATTTTCTTTTTGATGAGTTTTTTTATGCCTTCTTGTTTGCATTCTAATTCTTATTCAGATTCATCTTATCAAGGTCTTCTTCTAATTTTGCAATCTTTCTTAGCCTAGTGCTAGGTTAGTTTAGTTAAAAGTCAGATGTATTGATTCTTCAAAAAAAAATGTCCTTATATTGTAAACTCTATAAGCTTTAGATGTTGTAGAGTATCCAAGAAAGAAACCATTGTCAAGCTTAGAATTAAACTTACTAAGTTAATCCTTTGTATTCAAGATGATACATTCATAACCAAATGGATGAAAGTAAGATATATTGGGTTACCTTTCCACAATTCATATGTAGTTTTATTTGATATTGGCCTTATTAGAATATGTAATTGAAGGTGTTTATGGCTTCAGCCCTAAAATATTTTGGCCAAGAGCTTTCACAAAGAAATGTTCTTGCCATCTCTTAAAGAGAACTATTTTTACTTTTCATAACACCATTTTATTGAGGTGTTCATAGAGAGGAGAAATTATGAGATATGTCATTTTCTTTATAAAAGGCTTTGAAAAATTGATTTTCAAACTTACTTCCATAATCACTTCTTATATAAGAGATACAAAAACATTTTTCATATTGAACTTTCTTATAGAAAACTTTAAAGGCCTTAAAAGAATTATCCTTGTAAGCGGGGAAGGGTACCTATGTGAATATAGAGAAGTCATCTATACTGACAAAACCATATTTCTCGCTACTAAGACTTATGGTTCTAATAGGACCAAATAGATCAATATGTAACAATTGAAGAGGTCTTGTGGTAGTGACCACATTTTTTGCTTGAAAATATGCTTTTGTTTGTTTGCCTCTTTGACATGTTTCACAAAACAAATCTTTTTCAATCTTGATCTTAGGGATTCCCCTTAGAAAATCATTTTTTACAAGTTTAGAAAGCAATTTCATATTTGCATGTCTAAGCTTTTTATGCCAAGTCCATTTTTCATCATTCATAGATACTAAGCATGTTACATTTAGACTATTCAGCTCATCTAGATCAATCTTATACAGTTTGTCATATCTCTTAACAGTGAAGAGGGTAGTGTTAGATTGAAAATCCTTCACTATACATAGAGCTTTGTTGAAGGAAACATTATACCCACTATCACATAATTGACTTGTGATAAGTAGATTATGTTTTAATCCATCAATAAGCAGAACATTGTTGATAGAGGGAAAGGAGTTATTGTTCATCTTACCAATCCCAATGACCTTTCCTTTGAAGTCATTTCCAAAGGTCACAGTGCCTCCATTTTAGGTCTTAAGGACAGGAACATAGATTAGTCTCCTATCATGTACCTTAAATAGCCATTGTCCAAATACCATTTTTCCTTGTGTTTCTTGCTTATCAAGCACACTTGCAAAGGATATTGCTACTTGTTTAGGTACCCACACAAGCTTGGGTCCTTTCTTCTTTGTTTTCTGATACTGATCATAAGTTTTCTTATGCTAGTTAGGAGCTTTCTGGTCTTTTTTTTTTTTTCTAAAACATGCAACATAAGAATGACCAAATTTATGACAATAAGAGAAACTTTCTCATACTTAAAGGATGACTTCACAAAGAAATTTTTTAGATACTTTTGCTTGATAGACTTGGTATATCCAAGGCTAGCTTTGTCAAAAGCCCATTTTTGGTTTCCCAACATTATTTCCAGATTCTTTGTGCCATTAACAAACTTGGCCAGGTCAGAAGTGAACTCATTAGCTTTCTATTGAAGTTTCTCAACTTCATCAACATGTTCAGATGATGGTTCATGAGAAATGTCTTCAAAATTTCCTTTAGAAAGCAATTTTAGTTGACAGTTCTCATCCCTCAGCTTAGCATTCTCAACTTCCAAGGCTTTTTTCTCAAGTTTTTGTTTTTCAAAATCTTTAGATAGCTTTAGAAAGCTTTTCTTGAGAGAAGAATACTTAAAGGCAAGCAACTTAGAGTTATACAAAAGATCATCTAAAGCTTCTTGTAATTCAAAAAGAAAGATATCAAAATTAGGTACCTCTTCATTATCATCATCAATGTTTGCTAAAAGACATAGGTCAGCAGATTCTTCATTTTCTTCTTCACTTACAGAGGAGTCTTCATCAAAATCTTCCCATGTAGCCCATCAAGTTTTTCTTTTTTTTAAACTTCTTAGTAATTTTCTACAACTAAGAGCATTTTGTTATCATGTGCCTGGGTTTCTAGAACTCATAACAAATTGTCTAATTAGTTTCTTATCCACTCGAGTCACCTTTTTGAAAGCTTTTCTTTGATTCAAAACCTTTTCTGAACTTGCCATGTTTCTTCCACTTCGTTCTTATCTTTCTAGAAATGAAAGATAGTTCATCATCTTCAAAAACCTCATATTCTTCAGTAGCATTGAAAGTAATGTTTTGAGATAAAGATCTTAAAGCTTTTTGAGAAACATTTAGAGCTATAGACTTTCCCTTTTGAGGTATGTCTTCATCAACATTTGCAAGTTCCAGTTCATGAGTCTTTAGAGAACCAAGCAACTCATTTAATATCAGAGAGCTCAAATCTTTAGCTTCCTAAGTAACAGTTACTTTAGGTCTCTATATCTTGGAAAGGCTTCTCAAGATTTTTCTCATACGATCCTAATTATTTTAGGTTCTTCCTAGAGATTTTAGACCATTAACAATAGTTTGGAATCTTCCAAACATCTCATCCATGGTTTCATGATCATGCATCTTGAAATGTTTAAATTTGATGAACCCACATGCTGATTTTGGATTCCTTGACCCGATATGTTCCTTCATCAGTAATGGCTAGAGTATCCTAGATTTCCTTTGTGGTAGTATAGCAATTAACTTTGTCTTATTCATTTATGCTTAGAGCACAAGTGAAAAAGAACTTTGCTTTTGAGTTCAACTAATACTTTGTTTTCTAACCATCAGTCCATTATTCACTTGTCATCATCATAAGTGGTCTTAGGAACATAAGGACTAGTCTCAATGATGTCCCACATGTCAACATGAGCTGATTCCATGAACAATCTCATTTTTCCTTTTTTTAATGGTAGTATTCTCCATCGAAGGCGGGAGGTCTGTTTATAGAGGATTCTTCAAGTACAAAGGGTGCAACATTCTAATTTTCCATTTCACCAGCAAGATCTTTCCTCTTCTCTTGTTCGACGTTTAACTCAAAGGCTGAGCTTTGATACCAAATGAAGATGACTTAATGCACAAGAAGGGGGTTGAATCATGGTTCTTTTGAAAATTGTGAACCCTTATCTAAACCTTTAACAAGCTTTCTCAAGTATAGAAACTTGGATAGATTAGTCAGAAAGTTAATACAATCATACAGAAAGCTTAGTTCAAGATCCTAAGACTTAGAAAATGAGGTATCAGAAACTTGATACAGAAAGGTTCAGAAAACAAGTAGAATGCTTTTGTTGCTATCTCTCTAGGTTTGAAAAATGTTTACTGATTTTTTAAGCACAAAAAATAATTTTCACAAATGTTTCTCTTTATTTTAAAATAACTTAAAATATCATAGCATAAATTATGGAGTTCAAAAGGTAAAGAGACAGGGCAGGAGAAAGCTTTACACATAGGATTTTATATTGCTTCAGCTAAACTACTTGTCTACTTCTAGTTTCTAGCACAGAACCGAGACTTTCATATATCAAAGTAGTCTTTCTTCCACCCTAACCTATCCAAGCTAGATTACAAGATTCTTTTCACATCTAACCTCTTCAAGCTCACTCAAAAACCATACTGATCACTATTGGGTCAAGGTTACAAAAAGATAAGGTGTTTAGGTTTGTGTTTAAACGCTCATACACTCAAAGTGTGGATTACCACACTTAACATCAGAGAAACTAAACTCTACTTACAAGAGATAGAAAGAATATACAAGTAGAATGAGCTTTTTAAGTATCAAAAAGTAAAGTAACAATTTATCATACTGATCAGAAAGCTTTTTAGCAGTATGGGAACTTGAAAAATGTAAATGCTTCTTCACCAATCACGAGTTCTAGTCAATAATGAGCTTCAACATATTCAATTTATAGGCTTCAAATAGATTATAGTCATTGGCGATCATTTAATGCAGCTATACTATGTTTTGGGAGTTATTAGATAGAGTTAGTCATTACTTTGCCTACTAGCAGCAACTTTTGCAGCTTTTTCACAAGAAGTATAGTAGCTTTTGTACTTGTACTAGGAGAATCTCCTTGATAGTTGACTTTTTGAATGACATTCCAAAGTACTTTCATTCTTTCAAGTTGAAGTTCCACAAATATAACTTATAAAATGCAGTTATTTGAGCCCTATTTTTGTGCTGAAAAGAATGCTTAGTCCTTGTTTATGATGCATATTTGTAAGGTTTTATGCTTATATTTGTTATATTCTAATCTGGATACCTTCCTATATGATATTGAGCAAATTGTGCGTATTTGGTAAGAGATTATGTGGATTTGTATCTGTTATTGATTTGGTTTTTTCTCTATTATAGGAAGGGTTCCAAACAAGTTGATATATGGAGAGCTTTCTTTCATTTTCCTTTCTCTTTTCTCTTTGCATTTTTGAGTTTTTGTGGTTGTAATTTCGTGTTCAAGTTACTTTGAATCCTCCTATGTATATTAATGAGCTTTTGACTATATATTGAGGTTAGTTCAATTATATGGTTCTTAATGCTCTTGATGGTTTGAAATTTGTTGAGATCCAAACCTAGACATAAGAGGATTTGAGATCATATGTATGATTGATGCATATTCTTTAATTCAATTGGCTTGGATAAGTTGATCCACTAACCGGATAGAAATATGCCTTTTAGTGGCGTGATTGATCAATGTTGCGACGGGGTGCATTCCCCTGCATCAGTACAAAAGACCCGAGGCTAGAGCACTGCGACGTTGAAAGTGGATGTTGTAGTGTTGGTGACCTAAAATTAAATATGCGACGTTTAGATTTAGTTTAGGCATGGTATTTTTATGTTCTTGAATAGCGTTATTGGTTGATCCTTAGTTTTGGAAGCCAACATCCTCGTGAGAATGAACGTGCCTTGTTTTTCAAATGGTCTAACAAGTTTTTGGCGCCGCTGTCGAATAATGAATTCTTATAAATACTATTTTATTAGATTTTGTTATAGAGTTTTTCGTTAGTTTAGATAGCTGCGACTAGGTTTTACTGTTTAGAGGCCGAGGAAGCCAAGGGAAGAAATGATGAAAGCCATCTTCTTCATGGAAGGAGATTTAAGCTTCAATGATAATATCTAATGAGCTTTCTTTCATTTTCCTTTCTCTTTTCTCTTTGCCTTATCTTTTGAACATGGTTTTTGTGGTTGTAATTTCGTGTTCAATGATTAGCTAATCTGTATTTAGGAATTACTTTGAATCCTCCTATGTATATTAATGATTTTGTTATCTTTTGACTATATATTGATGTTTGGTTATGTTCAATTATATGGTTCTTAATGCTCTTGATGGTTTGATCTGTTTTTGAGTAATTTGTTGAGATCTGATGAACCTAGACATAAGAATTTGGATTTGAGATCATATGTATGATTGATGCATATTCTTTAATTCAATTGGCTTGGATAAGTTGATCCACTAACTGGATAGAAATATGCCTTTTAGCCATGTATAGTGTGTGATTGAGAATAAATATGAAAGGAGTGGATTTTGGTTTTAACTAAGGAGTTAGGTAAATGAAACTATGGTTGATTGGCCTAGACATAGGCTTTTAACTAAATCAGATTCTCAAGCTAACTTAATAATTCATTGATGTTGCTTGTAAGGATTACATATCATTAGTTAAAATAGGAGGTGAAGAAGGATTCTCTGAAGCTCTAAACCTTAGCTTTATTACTTTGTAGTTTAGATTTAGTTTATTTGCATTTTTCCTATTTTTATGTTCTTGAATAGAATTAATTACGTTATTGGTTGATCCTTAGTTTTGGAAGCCAACATCCTCGTGAGAATGAACTTTATTCTTCATTGTATTACTTGAATAACTCATGCACTTGTGGTACTCAAATGGTCTAACAAGTTTTTGGCGCCGTTGCCGGGAATAATGGTTTAATTCTATATTGCTAATATCAACAATGAGTTTAGTTAGTTATAATTCAAGTTGTATATAGTTCAAGTTGTATATAGTTTATTTTAGTAACAAAGTCTTGTCAGGACTGTAAATTAGGTCCTTCTTGGGAGTAAACCCAAGTTTATGTTAATTCTTGTCTTTACTTTTTGCATAAGTAGTAGTATGTTGATTTTGTATGCTAATACTTATATAATAGTACTTGTATGTTAGTATCTTGATTTTGTTAAGTTTCTAAGTCTTGTTTATGTTAATACTTATATATGTTAGTATGTTAATTTTGTAGTTTTATGTTTTTTATTGTTTTCATGTTTTAAGTTTTAATTAGTTAGTGTGTTGATTTTATAGTTTTATTATATATTTGTTGTACATATTGTAATCTAGCTTTTTGAACAAGTTTTGCTAGTGCTGGAGACCACTTTGAATCAAATCAAGAACAAAGAAAAAATTTTGATCGTTTCGCCAAGACACCTTTTTACTACAAAATTGTGATTTGAGGAGTATGGAAAATGACCTTTTTTTTTAAGAAAACATCACAAATTTTAGCATACATTAGCGAGTTAATGCCGCGGTTCCAATGCTATAGTGATTTTTATGTACAAGAATTTTCAAATAAAGATTTTTGCAAAGAATTAAGTGTTATAAATTAAGTGAAGAATTACACGCCACGATGTAAAGCGATTGTTAATTATTGCGGCATTGTGCTCTGTTTTGTACATAATTTGTTTATTTTTCAAGTTTGTATATATTTTAGTATGCTCAGACTAACAGTGTGCTTATTTTTTTTATGAGTTTAGGTATCCTTTGTGCCAATGAAAGTGAGGACTTTGTCTCACTTTGGTATGGGGGAGTATCATTACATGCGTTGGATGTTATGATGTATTAAGTATAGCATGTGATGATATTTACTGTTTACAATTGTGATAGCCACCATGTTATCATGTTTCTAAATTTCTTTGGCTATTACTGATGGGTTTTGCAAAAAAAATTCAATTTTTAACATTATGCAAGTGATGTTATGCATGCTTGAATTGAAAAAGTTAAATCTATTTGAATGCATGATATTTTGCAAATGTTAGTGTTGTTATGGTTGTTCAATGATATGAAAGGTTGCTATTTGGCCCATTTGCAGTAAAACCTTATGTGATCTTAAAGTATATGAAACAATTCAGTTATTTTTTTTATGTATGATTTACATTCCACTTAGATGTAAGTGTAACTTTGAAAATGATAAGAGTGCATGTCTAGAGAATGTATTTGGTGCATTTATGTATGATACATGTAGAGTTCGATTATTCTTGAAATTATTTTTGAACTCTCTTGAGATTGGAAATCCTAGGTTGTGCATGATTGAAGGGAATGAGAATTGATAGTGAATGATTGTGGGGCATTAGGCGTTCGACTTGGACAGCGGTATTGCGATCCGTTACAACGCATTGACGATACCCGACAAGAACACGATTCTTTTCAATGACCTGGAGATTGTCTTTGGGCTATGATTTCTTCTCGAAATTGTGGAAACCTCCATGGAGTCGTTTTTGATAAAATGAGTCTTTCTACATATGCATAAATCTGAGTATTTATATCCTGTGATATATTAATTGAGGAATATTGGTTATTGGTTATTTGTTTTGAGTACTTGGATGATGATTGAACCTTTAGATGATGATAGTTGATTAATGTTGATAGCATGATTATGGTATGATCTATCCGTATGATATAGCTATTTGTGTGTTATCTCTCTTGGCCGCCATGTTGGTATTGGTGTAGGTGATCTCACCTCTTATTATACTATTTTGCTATGTCTCAGAAAAGATCGAGTTGTCTTAGACATAACTGGCGATGGATACTCCGAGATTAGTGACAACAATAAGGAGTGGACATTCAAGACTTGTGCGTGTTGACAAAGAAACAGATGTTTGATGCATCAAGATGGACAAAAAAGGAATAAGTATGTTAAAGTTTCTTGTTAGTGTTGTACCGTGCTTATTAAGTAGGACCCGTGGGGTTTACTGCTATCAAAAAAAAAAAAAGTCTATTAATTTTATATTTCTCTTTAAATTGTGATATTAATTGGTGTCAATATTGCATAATGAATAGTTGAAATATGATTTTCAATATTACCTAATATTTTCAGTAAATTTACGTTTGAGTAAAGAAGAAATTTTGAAACCCATCTTTTATAACTCAAACTTTGTGTGAACTTATTTTCAGATTATGAGTCGGAAGTCAGAAATGTGATGCCCTAGCTAGGTTGTTACATTTGTTGGTATCAGAGCTAGGGTGTTACAATTAGGGCATTGTTTGAACCGATTGAACCTTAAAAGCTTACCCTGATATGATGATATCCATAGGTCCCCTTTTGAAGCCTTATAATTGTTTGGCCTTATTTGTTTTCACCACCCTTGTGTTCGTTAACCTATTAATCATCCTAATGCATGTGAAAGTATGTCATTTTCTTCCTACCATCATAGTTTGTTGAGTACATGATTTGTTATTTTTTGAAGTGAGTCTAATGATTAGGGGTATAATTACATATTCAATACAAAATGAGCCTGAAGGAACTAAGTACAGTCAAATAAAAAGCATTGCTTTGTTAAAAAAAAAAAAAAATGATGAAAAGAAAAAAAAAAGAAAAGAAAAGCAAAGCTTAAGAAAAGTAAAGTGTGAAAAGCATTGAATGATTCTGGCAAGTTTTCTTCATTCACTATTGAATACCCTACTAAAATCAGTTAGAGGCTTAAGTCTTTAAATAATATGTTATGTTTCTCAATGTTTGTATTGTATCCTTTTCCTTTGTTTTTATGCCAATTACCATTGCCCTTACATTACAAGCTGTTGAAGTCCTTTTTGATCCTCAATAGTGTGTGGAGAGAGAGTTGAATTACAATTTTATGGATTCTTTGATTCATATATATGTAGGCTTATAAACTTATCCGGATGTGTATGACTTAATTAAGATAAGTTTATCTTGCATGTTTGGGAAAAATGTGAATTGCATAGGATAATGATTGAATTGCTAGCATGTTAAGGATTGTGTATGTGTGGAGCTGATTATGAGGCTTTTGCATTTTTTGAGGACTATGCAATCATTATACACTAGTTATGGTTTGAAAAGAAAAGAAAATTGAAATTATGTTAGATGCTGAATGAATATTTGAGAATGAATTGTTAAGCATATTTACTTAGTCATACTTTGTTTTGCTCGAGGACTAGCAAAATATAGGTTTGGGGTGTGATAACTCCATAAAATGTAATTTTTTGTACCCTATTTCTGTACTGAAAAGAACGCTTAGTCTTGTTTATGATGCATATTTGGAAGGTTTTATGCTTATATTTGTTATATTCTAATCTGGATACCTTCTTATGTGATATTGAGCAAATTGTGCATTCTTGGTAAGAGATTATGTAGATTTGTATCTGTTATTGATTTGGTGATTTCTCTATTATGGGAAGGTTCCAAACAAATTGATATATGGAGCATTTGAGTCAAAACTGGAAGAGAAAGCCAAAGGAGAATCTCAGCAGGCAACGCCGCGGCGTGGGCATATCAATGCCGCGACGTGGTGCATTCCCCTGCATCAGTACAAAAGACTCAAGGCTAGAGCGCCATGACGTTGAGAGTGGATGCTGCAGCGTTGGTGGCCTAAAATTAAATGTGTGCCATGGCACAGGCATGGTTGCGTCGCGACGTGCCCTATTTTTTTGAGCTTATAAATACTGTTTTATTAGATTTTGTTAGAGAGTTTTTCGTTAGTTTAGAGAGCTGCGACTAGGTTTTACTGTTTGGAGGCTGAGGAAGCCAAAGGAAGCAATGATGGAGGCCATCTTCTTCATGGAAGGAGATTCAAGCTTCAATGATCATATCTAAAGAGCTTTCCTTCCTTTTCCTTTCTTTTTTGTCTCTTCCTTATCTTTTGAGCATGATTTTTGTTGTTGTAATTTCGTGTTCAATGATTAGTTAAGCTGTATTTAGGGATTACTTTGAATCCTCCCATGTATATTGATGATTTTGTTATCTTTTGAGTATATATTGATGTTTGGTTATGTTCAATCAAATGGTTCTTAATGCTCTTGATGATTTGATCAGCTTTTGAGTGATTTGTTAAAATTTGATGAACTTAGACATAGGAATTTGGATTTGAGATTATATGTATGATTGATGCATGTTTGATTTAATTCAATTGGTTTGGATAAGTTGATTCGCTAACTGGATAGAAATATACCTGTTAGCCATGCATAGTGTGTGATTGAGAATAGATATGAAAATAGTGGATTTTAGTTCTAACTAAGGAGTTAGGTAAATAAAACTATGATTAATTGACCTAGACATAGGCTTTTAACTAAATTAGATTATCAAGCTAACTTAATAATTCATTGATGTTGCTCGTAAGGATTGCATATCATTAGTTGAAATAGGAGGTGAAGATGGATTCTCTGAAGCTCTAAACCTTATCTTTATTGCTTTGTAGTTTAGATTTAGTTTATTTGTACTTTTCCTATTTTTATGTTCTTGAATAGAATTAACTAAGCTATTGGTTGATACTTAATTTTGGAAGCCAATATCCTCGTGGGAACGAACTTTATTCTTCATTGTATTAATTGAATGACCCATGCACTTGCGGTACTCAAACGGTTTAACACTTTCTCAACAACTAGCTTTATGAAGGGTAGCTTTCTAAGCGTTGCAAGTGCTTGAGTTTGATTGAAGATAAATTTTCTCTTCAAGATACATCTTTTATGTCCTTAACATAATTCAACAAACAATTAAAACAATTCACATAGTCCATAAATGCTTAAGCTCAATAAGAAATATGTTCAAATAAGTGTATAGAGCAAATTAATTTATGAGTTTTTTTATGCAAATAACATGATTAATAACTAAGTAAACAAGTTTGTTATCATGAAAACTTTATGAGAGCAAAATGATTAAGACATTTGTAGGAGTCTCAAGAGACTTTGGAGCTTACAACTCCATGTGTCTATCCCTAACCCTAAAAGTGAAAAGCCGGCCATGAAGGATTATAAGCCTAGGATTTTTATTTTCCAGAGCTTCATAAGCTATGAGTCACTGTCACAATGTAGTAACAGGGTAGAGGTGTCCAAAGAGGTAGTCATTCCTTGTCCTCGTCTTTTTGTCTTTTATATATGTGTAATAACTATTTTTCATTGTCTATATATTATTCTTATGCATTTTTGTGTTAAATATTTGATAGAGCTTCTTCTAGTACATCTAATATTCATATTTTATACCTTTGATTGAGATGATAGGATTATTTGTAATTAGTTAGTGTTGTAGAGAGTCGACTTAAGTGCATATCCGAGTTCAGAGCCTTTATAGGGGGATATAAATAGTGTCGACCACCATAAAAATCTAAAAATATTTATTTTGAGTCTTATTGTAGGTTATTAGTCATTGAATCACTATTGTGCAAAATAAAAGGGGCACCAATTTTTTCACATCTCAAGCCATCATGAACCACTCAAGAGACAAAGTCCAGTCAGGACTATAAATAAGGCACTACTTGGGAGGCAACCCAACTTCTTAACTCTCTCTCTCAATGTTTTGGGGTACTTTTGTTTATGTTTCGATTTCCTATATTTGAGCTTGTTTTATGTGTTATATGGTGTGTGTGATCAATTTTTGTTTATAGCATAGTTTCCTGTTGCAGTGTTTTAACAATGTTTCTGAGGTGGCATAGCAATTGGAGAGAGTAGTTTTTGCTACAAATCTTTGCATAAGGGTATCCCATGCCTAGGCATGTTACTCTTGGCCATCTCAATCAAAAGTTCTAGAGAAGGCCACACCTAGGTGTGATAGTTATAACCAAGACTCAAGATACCACCACGTCTAGGCATGGGTTCACCTAAAATAATAAAAAAAAATGAATGAGAAAATGAAAAGGTTTCTTGGTCCTGATCTCCTTGCAATTTTGTGTAGGTTATTTAGAGCTTGAACCATAGATTTGTGCTTAGTTTAGATGCCATTACAACTGCCTACTTGGTCATGGTGTAATGTGTTAATACCTTCTCTCCCCCTAATCAATCCTTGAATTGAAACTTTGAAACGTAGACATTTTTTTTTAAGTTTCCAATTGCACTCATCCATCTCTAAAATGAAGAAAAGCTAACGTTGTTCATACCGTTAAGAGGGCTGAGGATTTGCTTATTTTGTCGACTTCTAATACTTATGTGGAAAAGATGATTAATCATGATAATGCATCTATTTGGCATGCTAGACTTGGTCATATTAACATGTCAAAATTGAAAGTTATGGTGCAAAAGAATTTGGTTAATCGGTTATCTAAATTAACAAATTTTGGTGGAGGAGAGATTTGTGAAGGCTGCTAATATGGTAAGTTTCATCGTCTTCCATTTGATAAATCTCTCTCAAGGTGCAAAGCTCCATTATAATTAGTCTATAGTGACTTAATAGGTCCAACTAGAAATCATTCATATTCTAATTTTCATTATATGTTGCTATTTGTTGATGATTTTTCAAGATTCAACTGGATTTATTTTGTGAAGCATAAGTCATAAGTTTTCTCTTTAGAGTTCAAGGCTCTTGTGGAAGGTGAACTTGGCAAGAAAATAAGAAGGTTATGAACAAACAATGGAGGAGAATTTAATTTTGATAAATTCTTTTCTTTTTGTAGAGATCATGGCATTGGGAACTCTAATGTGCAGAAACACCACAACAAAATGGGGTGGTTGAGAGGAAGATTAGACACCTTGTGGAGACTTGTAAGAGTTGAATTCATGCCAAGAATTTACCTAAGGCCTTATGGGCGGAGGGTATAAAGTCTATTGTTTATGTAATCAACCATATGCCTCTTAGTCTTACTAATATGAACACTCCTTATGAGTTGTTGTTTGGAGAAAAACCCATTGTCAAACATTTTCGAGTTTTTGGTTCTATATGCCATGTTCATGTTCCAAATTCTCAAAGAACCAAGTTGGATGCAAAGGCAAAGAAATGTATTTTATGGTAAAAGGAGGAAAGGTTGGAGGTGCATGGATCCTAACTCTCACAAATTTATTGTCTCGAGCAATGTAGTTTTTTTATGAAGTCTCATCTTTCTTTGGTGCAAATGGAATCCTACTTGAGCAAGAGAAGTCTAATCATGTTGAGTTTGAGGAGTCATCTTTGCCTCTCATTTCAAATACTTCATCCTTGAAGGAGCAAGGTGAAAGGGAGAGCTCTGGTTCTTAACAATGTGGTTATAATTCTTCAATGCCTGATGGTAGTAAATGGTGGTGTTGTCGAAAGCTCAAGGCCAAAGAAAAATATTGTTAAACTAGCCCATTACAAAGATGAAAACTTTGTTAGTACTTATTCTTGTTTCATTGTTAGCCTAATTGATGAAGAAAAATCTTCTGTTTTTGATGAAGCTAAAGGTGTTGAAAAATGAAAATGTGCTATGGATGAAGAAATGAATGCCTTAAAGAAGAATGAAAGTTAGGATCTTGTACTTAAACCCAAGGATGTTCAGCTTGTTACTTACAAATTGGTGTATAAGTTCAAGGAAAAAGCTTCGAATACTCTTCAATGGTCAATTTTGAGCAATTAATAAAGAAACTTGGAGTAGTTTCCAAAAAATCACTTTGATGGAGAATGCTGGAAATGGCAAAATTGATTTTTTGAAAAAATAAGTGCTAAGAAATTAATTTAGAATTTCAAGGTTCATTTGTTTACTCATAGGTTCATGATTCATGTATTTACTAAGTTATTTGCATCTTTATATTTTCAATAAGTCAACTAGAATTTATTTTTCATTTGTTTCTAGGTTAGCTTAATTGAGTCAAGACTAAAACTATTTTAGGAGCCTATAAATATGTACGTTTGTTCACAAGCAAGTAAAGTAAAGCCAAGTGAAGTAATTAAGATTATGTTCACATGCCTCTTCTTTATACATACTTTTCTTTTGTTCACATCTTTTGGTGTTTTCTTTTGTGATTGTTTATCTTCACACTTTGGTTATCGATCTTGGATTAGTGTGACTTAGTTTGCACTATTATTTTCCTCACTAGGGGATGCTGCTTCTGATATTAATATTTTGAATCTTATTTTGTTTGTTGGACATTATGTAACTTGGAGGATAGGTGGCGAAGATGCCCATACATTGTAAGTCTCTCTCGTTCTCCTTATCTATCATGCTGGCTACGTCTAACATGCTTCCTGTTCATGAGGGAGCATGGATGCACCTTTCTTTATAGCCATTGAATTGGCTAAATTCTCGTTCAATGATAGTTGTCATTTACCTAGTAATTGCTTGTCTGATTAAAGGCAAAAGAGTTTAATTCCACCCAATTGATGATGTCCATTAGATCTAATATGTAATCCAACGATTATGACTTAAAGTACTAATTCAATTAATTAAAGACTTAATTGCTACAATTGAGCTTACTCTAAATGAATGAACCCTAAACCCAAACCCATTGGAGTCTTCTTTGTGCATGGTGTAGGTGAGAAACGATGATGCTATGACCATTACAGGATGGAAACCGATCAAATTTAGGTGGAATTAAACTCTTTTTCCTTTAAAATGATTATCCCCTGTGATATGCTTAGAAATGCTACCTGGACACTGTCAAACTTCTGTACTGGCAAGCCATAATGTCCTTTTGATCAAGTATAAAAATATGTATTGCTTAATCTTTATGAATAATTAAGTCTTGGCAAATTTTTTTTTTGTCTTACTTTCCTTGTTGCTATTGTAATACACTCCTCAATCATGGTGAAATGTTATTAGAGGGGTAATGATGATTGAAATTTGGATGCTATCAGATTCAAATTAAGAGGGGATATATAACACCCCAAATTTTGTATCTCTTAAACAATAATTTTGACAGTTAACAGAATTTTACTGTTTAGTAATTTTTGGATACTGTAAAATTATTTTAATTATTCCATCAGCGTATTTGATCGTTTTGAGTGATTTACTCCGTGTCAGGAAAATAAAAATTTCGGGTCAGGAAAAACTTTACGTAATTTATTTTTTACCGTTAGGTTTTAATTATTTTATGTGATCTGATTTGATATTTGCGAGTTTTCTAATTTTTGTGATTTTATGTGTGATTATGAAAATTTTTACTATTTGTGGGCCCAGGGGGTGTATGTGGGCCCAGGTGGCCATACGTGGGCCTAGGTGGGTCCCGCAAAGTGAAAATTTTTTTTGCGCACAAAAAAATTTATACTGTTTAGACAGAGACAGGGGATCTTACTAAACCTGAATCTGGAAACAGTTTTTATAATTTTCTTTACTGTATTTTGTACTGTATTTAATTATCAAATGATAAAAATACAGTAAATATATTCTTTCGTGGGGTTATAACATATAAAAATAAAATTCTATACTGTTAAGTCAACATTGATTGTTTGGATATCCACCATCGATTTAATCACCGTTGGAGATTTAATTTTGATTTAATTAACGATGGAGATTTGATCTTAAAAGTGAATAGGATCAATTATGACCATTAGATGGAGATTAAATCAAGGGTAGAGATTTAGTTTTATATAATGGCTATGACCATTTACCATTGGATTTAGAAGTGATCAAGGGTGGAGATTTGGTCTTGTAAAGTAACAAGGACCATTTATGACCATTGAATGAAGATTTAATCAATGGTGAAGATTTAGTCTTAAAAAGTGACAAAGACTAATTATGACCCTTGGATTTAAAGTTTGAAGGAGCAATCTTGACCCTCTATTTTGGAGACACATCTAATGGCTAGAATTTAAAGGAGAAAGATCCAATGGCCTAGATTAAGTCTTCTAAATCAAAAGTCTACCTAAATCCTAACTATTGAATTAATCAATGGCTAGAAATGCTCTAGATGGTGACTAATAATGATGACAACTTCATGAATGCATTAGGAAGAGGGGGGACGATTTTGGAGAATGCATAGGAAGGAGGAGACAATTTTGAGTAGCCTTTTTAGGCCAAAGAAAAAAGTTTGAAGACCATTAATTACCTATCTTGATCAATCTTCATCATTCATTGATTTTCCAAAAGCAAGACTTAGCAAAATATATTCTCTTCTTTCTCTCCATATGAGCTACGGCCATGCACTCCAAAGAAGACCAATTTTTTTGGTTTTTATCATTTGTATCATAATTGCTTTCTATTCATCATCTTCTCCAAAGCAAAATACAAAAAAAAAAACTCTATTTTCTTCTCCGAGAAATACCATTCGGTCAACACCTAGAAACCATGTCTCCAAGCTTCTAAAATTTCATCTAAATACATTTCCTAAACCTAAACACCATTCTAAGAACATCTCTAGTTATGAGTTTTTCCAAAATCATTCATCTTGAGCTTCAAATCCAAGCTTCAAGTTTCTATCAAAAATTAAAAATTTCGTCTTTGTGCTTCAAGAGAAACCATTCGGTCAAGACACCTAAAACCACTCTCCAATCTCTTTTAATTTCATCCAACCATAGATCTTGAATCTACATGATATTTTAAGCAACTTTCATGTTGGAGATTTTCTCTAAATCATTCATCTTCATGGACTTTCTTCAAGATCAAAGTTATTGGGTTTTTGAGGTGAAGTATAAGAAAACTTCATTTCTTCTCTTCTTTTTCATGATCTAAACCATGTTTGATCCATGGTTCCTCTTAATCAAGCTTAGTATACTAATTTCTATATATTTTTTTTTGTATTTGAGAAGCCCTTGGTGGTGAAGGACTTGGAAAAAGAAGCAAAACAATGAGTTTTAAGGATCTTCAAGAGGTAAGAGGGAGATCCATCTCATCAACCAAGCATGGTGGTGAGAGATGGTCTTATATTTGATGGATGATGAATCCATGTGAGGATTCATATCCATGGTCATGTAATAATTTATATGTGTTTATGAGCTTTGATTAATTGCCTATGCTTAATATGCTTTGTATGAGTTTATGATTTTGATGGTATGCTTTTACTATGCATGATGATAATATGGCATGCCTTTGATATATATATATATGATGTGTATGTATGTGTATGCCATGATTTGATGATGGAAAGAAAATTAATTTTTGGTCCCAATGACCAAGGAAAGACTACGGTTTTGATGCCCTTGATTAGGGTTCATATTAAAATTTTTCAAGAACAAGGGAATTAATTTTTGATCCCTAGAAACATGGTGAATATCGGTTAAGACACCTCAAGATAGGTGTTCATAAATGAATATTTTCATGAATGATGAAAATGGATGTTTAGAAAAACAAGGAAAATAAACAAAGAGTTTATTTTTCAAAGAGTACAAGAACATGGTTCTTGAGGAATTTTTATTGATTTATTTTATGTAAAAAGTTTTTAAGTGTTTTACAAAATATGAGATTTAAATGAAAATAGCAATGATGATTTTAAGAATTTACAAAGAAAGTGAAAAAGAATTTGCAAAGAAAATAAAAGTGAATTTGAATAAATGGGTTTGGTTTTATAACCATAAGTCTTGCGGTTTTGAAAACATAATTTTTAATGGTTTTGTTTGTGTAAAATCATATCAATTTAGAAGGAAAAATATTTGATGGTTTCAATAGTCATGTCCACATTTTTGAAGGCTTGTAATGCATTGATTTTGATGAAACAAAGTGATTTTCTAAGTGGAAATATAATTAATTTAATACAAAAAATTTGAAAAGGGAATCAGAGTATTTTAGCACTTGAGAAATGAATTTTTATGTAAATGAAAAAGAGAGGTTGCAAGTGAGCCTCAATTTGTTTTAAAAAGAATTTATTTTTGTTAAAATTTCGTTGGATTTTGGAAAGCGTTAGTAATTTTTAAAGTTAGAAACATTGATTTAATTCAATGGAATTGTGAATTTGTGAAATATACTGTGAAAAAGGATTTTCTTGAATAAGAAGATATATTAAATGAAGTATAAAGTTATATTATTTTGAGGAATGTTGATTTGGAAATGATTTGAGAAAAATGGAGAATATAATGGTATTTTGAAAATTTACTAACGTATAACTTATTTCTCGAGTTTTGAAGACGTTAGAAAATGTTAAGTTTTGAAACGTTGATTTATATAAATGAAAAAGTGATTTTGTGAATTATATTTTGGAAAAGATTTCTTGAGTAAAGAAATGTGGAAAAAATTTTTTTGAGTAAAGAAAATGTGTTAAATAAAGTATAAAGTTATATTATTTTGAGAAAAGTGGAAATGAATTTTTGAAGAAATGAGAAATATTTTCTCAGTAATGAAATTGTGGTGAAAAATTATTTGCGTAGCTTAGAAGCGATTTGAAATGTAGTAAAATATTTTTTACGCAATTTGAAGAATGTGTTGAAATTAATATTGATTTATTTAAGTCCAAAATAATGTTTAGAATATTGAGGAATATTTTACGTAATTGTAAAATATTAAAAAATATATTTACATATCTTAAAAATGATTTGAAATACAAGAAAATATTTCTACGAGATTTGAAAAATGTTAATGTATTTCTACGCGATTTGAAAAGTGTTTTAAATATTTTGAGAATGATGGAAAATGTTTTACGTGACTTAAAAGAATGATTTTTAAGTTACGCAATTTTGAAAATGATGAAAAATCATTACGCGATTTAAGAAACGTATATTTTTATGCGATTGAGAAAAATGTTGAAAAATCTAATACGTGAGATAAAGGTGCAACATAAGAGTTGCAGTATTGTGAAAACGTAACAGAAACGTTTTGAAATTGTGAAAACGAAATGGAAATATTGTGCAATTTTGTGAAAACACGACGAAAGAGTTTTATAACTATGAAAATGTGATAATATGATTTTCCTGTTGAAAATACGATAAATACTTTGTAGAACCAAGATATGGATCTTTGTGTGAGAAAATGACATGTTTTGCCTATGATTGGCATTTGGTGCATTATACATGCATTGGAAAGATATGTCTCGTGATTGGATTTGGTGCATTATACGTGCATTATGCATTGAAGCATATGATTACATTGAACAAATGAAATTGAAAAGATTTAGCCCTTTGGGGTTGGACTTGACACGATATATTCGCATTGTATAAAATATGATTTGAAGCATATGATTACATTGAACAAATGAAATTGAAAAGATTTGGCTATTTGGGGTTGGACTTGCACTGATATATTTGTGCATTGTATAAAATATAGCTAATAGCTATTATGGCCCTTGTGGTTGAAGAGGGAATGAGAATTGATAGTGAGGTCTATGATGGATCTTGGGGCGTCGAGGCGCAGCGGCCGACCAGATGAACGATTAGCGAGTACCACTGTGCCACTTGGCGATGCGATCTGTTACAACGCATTGACGATACCCGACAAGAACACGATTCTTTTCAACAACTGGGAGATTGTCTTTGGGCTAAGGCTGACAATTAACCAGAGCATTCTTCTCGAAATTGTGAAAACCTCCATGGAGTTTGTTTTTGATAAACTGAGTCTTTGTGCATATGCATAAATCTGAGCATTTATATCTGTATGATATATTAATTAAGGAATGTTGGCTATGACAATTATTTTGAGTACTTGGATGATGATTGAACTGATAAATGATTAGATGATGATAGTTGATTAATGTTGATAGCATGATTATGGTATGATCTATCTGTATGATATTACTGTTTGTGTTATCTCTATCTTTGCCATGTTAGTATTGGTGTAGGTGATCTCACCTCTTTGTTATATTATTTTTCTTTATCTGTATTGTTAAAATTATACAATAGAAGGAATGAGTTGTCTTAGACATAATGAGTGGTAGATACTCAGAGATTGATGGAAACATTGAAAAGTGGTTGTCTCAAGTTCCGAAGATGTCTTTGGGTAGATAAGGAGTAAAGTTCTGATGCATCAAGTTGATACAAGAGAAGGAACGAGTATGTTAAGATTTGATGTTAGTGTTATAATTTGTCTATTAAGTAGGATCCGTCATGGGGTTTGCTATATTAAAAAAAAAAATAAGTCATTAATTTTATATTTCTCTTTAAATTATGATATTAATTGGTGTCAATATTGCATAATGAATAATTGAAACATGATTTTCAATATTACCTAATATTTTTAGTAAATTTACGTTTCAGTAAAGAAAAAATTTTGAAACCCATCTTTTATAACTCAAACTTTGTGCGATTTTTTTTTTCAGATTATGAGTCGGGAGTCAGAAATGTGATGCCCTAAGGAGGGTGTTACAGGATATATATTAAGAGGAGCATGCTATTTCAGGCTACACTTCAAAGAACAACTTCAACGAAGAGAATGGCCTTGACCAAATTCTTCAATAATTTTTTCACAAAACACAAATCCATACTTCCATCCCATAGATTGTTTAGTCTTCTAATGTGGGTGACAACCACGGTTAGGTGAAATGGAGTTATTTCTCTCAAAGATACAACAAATTAGCGGACGTACACACAATACCAATTTCATTTATTACTATTTACTAGTTATTAAAGGAATAGTACTTTTAATAGCAGGTAAAATAAACGATAAATTCATACTTCATAACTTGGCAGGGTAAATTGTAGAACTAACCCTATCATACTAAATATGGTGTCCTCTTTTTTAATATTATGTCAAATGGTGGACGACAGAATTGATGTTGATGAATATGTTGCTCTTGTCAACTTGTGGTTTCTAATTTGGATTATGTAACAAATTTGGTGTTGTTAAAGTATTCCAATTTTATTTTTAGTATGTATATTTTATTTTATTTTTTATATATAAAAGCTTAAGAAAAGGAGAGGTTGTCTAGTTTTAAGATTAAGGTATGTCACAAAACTTAGTAAAGACTTATATCATACTTATAACATTGTTGTCATGTCATTCGATTTGATAATACATATTTGGAGTTTATTAAGTTCTCATTGTGTTTCAAAAAAATCTATCGTTTAAGTTTTTACACTAGAATTAAGAAAGTTATAAATAGTATCAATTATAGAAAATATAATTGTATTTGACCAAATTAACCTCTATTGAAAATACTCAAAATATTATCATTTTATTATTGCTTTCTCCCATTCTATTTAGTAGAGATACAAAGAGACAATGATACAATTAAAAAAATAATTAATATCTTTTTTTATTTTCTAAAGTAACAAATAAAATAGAACAAAATTTATTCTCTAAAATAATATATATTTTAAAATAAAGGAAATATAATAATTAATTAATAAATGTTTGAATTTTTTTATTTGATAATAAATGTTTGTTAATTATTAAATATTTATTAAAAATATAATAAAATTATTTATAAACCTTCACCTAAAACCTTATAAAAAAAAGATTGGACAATCCTTATAATAGGATTGTAGTTTTTTTTTTAATTTGGTTTTTAAAATATTTTAAAAACGGGACAATCAATATGCATTAAAGGGTGTAGGTTGGGAGAGTTTGTGCTTTATAGACATCTTTAACTTCTATTCATTGCAAAGAGACCAAATTCACCAAATGGCATTAGTTTGGGGTTAAGTTGCCTTCTTTCTCAACTTGTAGTATTAGATTCCCTTATGCTATGTTTAGGAGGATGGCAATGGTGAGAATAACATGAAATGAAATGAAAAAACTTAGTGAAAGTGTATTTGAGAGTTAATTTAAAAGAGGTAGTAAAATGACAAGAAAAGGTCAAAGAATTTCTTCTTTGTCACTAAAAGTGTCCAATTTTTGTCCCATCAATTTGGGGAGTCAAGAAAGAAATGACTTAAATATTTTATTTTCTTCTCTCATTAAATTTATTAAACATTCAAATGATGGAGTAACATATTATCTTCCATTTCATTCCTTTTTTTTCTATTTGATTTAATTATAAGTTACTCTCTTCCATTTACTTTAAAACTTACAGACATAACCTTAGAAAAAAATCAATGCTTGAATTTCTCCAATATGTGGATGCCATGTAACAATGTTTGTCATGTTGCAACTGAAGATGAAATAAGTAACAATTTCAAGCAATGCTCTTAAAATCAATTCAACTTTTAAATTGGTAAAGTGAGTAGTTCACGATTTAATTGATTCAATTATAAATAAAAAATCAATCACTATTTGTTTAGGTGATTTAGAACCGATGGGATGACTGATTCACAGTTTTACTTGTTCAATCTGGTTAGACTAGTTTTAAAAACACTTTCAAGAAGATAACTTTTTATTTTTTATTTTTTATAACATAGTAATTTTTGACTAGAGGTAATGGTTAGGTAATGGTTAAGTAAAGTTTTCTCTTAAATTATATAACTCTTAGATTGGAGCCTTTACAATTAAATGTATAGTTTGCGTAAGATTATATTGTATATTGCGACCAAACCACTGTTGGGTCGAAGTTAGATGTCAATTGATTTAATTAATAAAATTATTTTACATAACTATAAAATTTAATTTTAACTCAGATAAAAAATTTAATTTAAATTATTTTATAAAAATTATGAGTTGTTTATTATTATTTAAAAAATGTTTTTGTTGTATTTTATTATTTATCTTATATTTTTTTAATTTTTTAAAAATGAGATTATTTTTAAAATGAGAGAATAAGAATATATCTATTTTTAAATTATTTAATGAACTAAGATTACGATGTATTTTATTAAATTAATAATAAATATATCTTTATTTACTTATTTTAAAAACAAGTTCATTTTAGAAAAGAGATATATATATTTTTTAACTTGATACCTTACATTAGTTCTTAAACTCAAGTAAAAGAGAAGAATTGGATTAAATCCAACTCAAATTTTTGTCCAACTTTTATAACATGCTTTGTAACCGCATCATTACTAATTTTATTAAAATTGTTACAAAATTAACAAAAATATCAAAGGCCTATAATTACTGTTTGTTTCTCAGGAACATTTTAATTGAAAAATGAGAAAAATTATGAACCAGAAGAAAAGACGAAAAATTGTACCTTCGGCGGTTTTCCAGAAAAGGTGAAACACATCAGCAGCACATGACACGTGGTCCCCATTCAATTCTTCCTAATCCACACCATCATCCGTCCGATGCAAAAGAAACCCAACGATCCACATTCGTCCACGATCTCACATATCAACCTTTGATTAAACAGATTCCACATGGCTCACGTTCCTCCACGATCATCACTTTTTCACGGTCAGATCATACAAGATCCAACGGCCTCAGCTGCGCATAGAACAACAGAACGTGGCAGCGGGAACATTCAACAACTAGTGAAGAGAGAAGAGAGAGAGAGAGAATTGAGTTGGCGAAGATTTTGGAGAAGAAGATGGAACAAAGTGATGGAATGGTAACTGGGTCGAATGAAAGGAACGAATTTGTTCGAGTTAGGCACGGTTCGGATAGTGGGGTTGGTGTTTCTTACATACACCCTTTTGTCTCAACACTTCAGTTCATAGGACTTTCTATGATGACAATGTTTTCTTTTTCCCCTTCTGTTTTTGGTCTGAGAATTTTGTTATTTCATTGTGTGTGTTTGTGGGAGTGTGTGATTGATCACAAAGTTTGATTCTTTATCCTTCCAATGGAAATGGGTGATGGAAGTTTTAGTGTTTTCATAGATTTTTCAGGAGTAGCTTGTTTTTCATCTTTAGCTTGCTTTTCCTTTTGGGTTGGGTTATTTTGGTCTTTTACATTTAACCATACATATTTTTTTTTTTTTGGTTTTTTTTCCGGTTGGATTTGTTGGTGGAAAATGTCTGCAGTGCCTGTGTTTTAGTTAAGATGGTTGGATCTTGATATGTTTGATTGCTGGTTTGTGCATCTCATTTGACTGATGTGTTTCTGTTGATAGTTTGAATCTAATGTTTCTCTTAATGGTGCATTCAGGATGGAATTTGATGCTTTAGTTTAAGTTTGTAATTTGTAATTAACGTGTGGATTTCAATCTATTGATAGTAGTTGACAATTTAGAAGTTTGTCACTGTAATAGGCCAGGTAGAATGCCTTTCTGTCTGGTCATTGGCAATAGGCAGAATTGTGATTGTAATTGTACTTAGCAGTCTGGTGATGTTAATGAAATTTGCTTAATAACTGTAATTAATTTTCTGATCCTCATGCATTTCATCACTAATTTTGTCAAGACATCAAGGTTATGATGAAATCAAACTTGTTTGCCATTATAATTTGTGTGGATGGGACGTGTCATTATTGTTTATCATCTTGTAAGAAATTGATCTGGATAGGCTTAAGTTTTACTTATATAATTCTAATTCTAACTTGTGTAATTGCCATTCTCTGCAGTCTAAACCCTTAAAGAATTTGAATGGTCAAATCTGTCAAATATGTGGTGATATTGTTGGATTAACAGCCACTGGTGAAGTCTTTGTTGCTTGCCATGAGTGTGCCTTCCCACTTTGTTACCGTTGTTATGAATATGAGTGGAAAAATGGGATTCAATCTTGCCCCAAGTGCAAGACTAGATACAAAAGTCACAAAGGTTAGCTTGTGCATACATGTTATTTTGATTTTGGTCTGATCCTGATTAGAATTTGCAATGAACAAGATGAATCTGGATTTCAGAGAATCCACAAGTGGAGGGAGATGACGATGAGGATGATGTTGATGATCTAGAGAATGAGGTCAATTATGGCCAGGGAACCATGGCAGGGCTGCAGTGGGAAGAAGATGCTGACCTCTCTTCTTCCTCTGGACATGATTCTCAAATACTGAATTCCCATCTCACAAATGCACAGCCGGTAATGTATTAAACTGATTTTGAGATTCTCAAATTGGGTAAACTTGCGAGTGTACCAGCAAAAATGTGTCAACTTATTTATAAACTCACATTGGATCAAACTTGCTCAGACTCAGTTAAACTCGCACAATCTTAAGTAGATTCTGAAAATTATGAAAACTTTGAAGATCTTGCCCTACCTTTTCACTTTGAATGTTGTGAACTTGTGATTTGCTTATTTATGTATGACGGTGTAAGTTTTATTTCTAGTATGCGATGATGAATTTATGACTTGTGTTGCTAGGTGAGATATTGATTATGAATATGTTATTAGTTTTGTTTAAACTTTGTAATGCTTTTTATTGATATTAACATATGCATTTTGTTATGGATAAGTTGGTAAGCTTGGCAAGTTTATGAATCAAGTTTACCCGCTCTCCATCAGTTTACTTAAGTAACCTTCTGAATTTGACAACTTTACTTGTTACTTATCAAATGTGTTCAGCTGTCTTTAATCATGAGCTGTGATGTAGAAGTGAACAGCCATCAAAAGATGTTCAGATGAACTTCTTTTTCGTTTTTTATTCACTGTAATTAGTATTATATATGTTCTATATGTGGGAGTATAATTTCATGAAATATTATATGTATGTTATATGTTACTTGTGGACTTCATTGACAGCTGTTAATAAGGGAATAATATGTTGTGATTTATTTCCTATTATATTCTGTATAAATTAGGAATAGGATATAACTCGTTAATTGTATATATTTAGAATTCCTAATTTAGGTTGTACAAATCAAGAATTAGAATATTTGTCATTAATAGTTGTAAATGCCCTTTTACTATTTATGGTGGAAAATAGAATGGAAGAAGGCATGAAGCCAAATTTCCTGACATGGTATCACGAGTCTCTTAGCCCAGAAGCGTGGTTCCTCTCTTTTCTTCGTTTCTGCGACAGAGTCGCACGACTGCAAGGGGAGCAGTCCCTGGTTAGTTCTTTGCGCACAAGGTTGTGCGTTCTTGGTTAGTGACAGCCTTCGCTGTCGCTCTTGCTCAACCACTTGCTCTTGGTCCTTGGTCGCGTCCTCTTCATCACTGTGTTCTTGCGTGCCACTCTTGGTTTTGGTTCCTGGTTGCTGCCCTCATTTTGTTTTCCGTCACCATCTCTGTTCCCTCTTCATCACTGGTTTCTTGCATGCCCTCTCCAATTTGGATTCTGCCTTTTTTTGTTGTTTTTTTCCGTCGCCGACTATGTTCACATGACTACGAAGAATTTTTGTGTCCGCTTTATCGGCAAAAACTATGTTTCCTGGGAGTTTCAATTTAAGATGTTCGTGAAAGGGAAAGGGATGTGAGGTCATATCAACAGGTCCTCCTCCGCCTCGGAAGCCAAAGCTGCATTGGATGCTTGGGAGACAAAAGATGCTCGAATTATTTCTTGGATTCTGGGATCCATTGAGCCTCAGATGGTTAATAATCTGCGCTCTTTTTCAACTGCTAAAGAGATGTGGGATTACTTGAAGTGTATTTACAACCAGGATAACGCTGCTAAGCGCTTTAGTTGGAGCTCGATATCGCCAATTACAAATAGGGAAATCTGTCGATTCAGGACTACTACTCTGGATTCTTGAACTTGTGGATTGAGCACTCAACCATCTTACATGCTGATGTCCTTAAAGATTCGCTAGCTGCCATTTGAGAGGTCTACCATATTAGTAAACAGGACCAATTTCTCGTGAAACTTCGCCCGGAGTTTGAGGTCACACGAGTTGCTTTGATGAATCGGAGCCTGTTCCTTCTTTGGACGTATGTGTCGGTGAACTACTTAGAGAAGAGCAGTGTTTACTTACCCAAGGAAAGGAGCCATGTCCCGTGATGACTTGGTTTTGGAACCAGTTACGGTTGCCTATGCTGTTGAACGTAAAGGCAAAGGTCGAGATATGAGATAGGTCCAGTGTTTTTCGTGCAAGCAATTCGGCCATATTGCTCGTCATTGTAGTAAGAAATTTTGCAACTACTGTAAGCAACGTGGTCACATCATCACAGAATGTCCCATAAGACCAGAACAACGACCAGTGCAGGCTTTTCACGCCACTGTAGGTTTAGCGGGCCCAACTTCTGACCATGCAGCCTCCCGTGCTGGTGCTATGAATTCAGAAATGGTACAACAAATGGTACTATAAGCACTTTTTGCCTTGGGCATTCAGGGTAAGTCTTCTGATGTTTCTCGACCATGATTTGTTGATTCTAGGGCCTCCAATCACATGAATGGTTCCTCTGAATACTTGCACAATGTTCACACTTACAGTGGTGCCCAAAACATTCAGATTGCTGATGGTAATACCCTCTCTATTACTAATGTTGGAGACATTAATTCTTACTTTCGGAATGTGTTTGTGTCCCCTGGACTTGTTTCAAATCTAATTTCGGTTGGACAATTAGTGGATAACAATTATAATGTTAATTTCTCTCGGGCTGGTTGTCTTGTGCAAGATCAGGTGTCGGGGAGGGTGATCGCGAAGGGGCCTAAAGTGGGCAAATTATTCCCGCTCCAATTCAATTCTAATCATTTATCTTTTGCTTGTAATAATGTTCCAAATATGTATAAGGATTGACATAGAAAATTGGGTCATCCAAATTCTGTTGTTTTGTCTCATTTATTGAAAAATGGATTGTTGGGAAATAAAAATGTCATGTCTAATTCCTCTGTTCCTTGTTCTGTTTGCAAACTTGCTAAAAGTAAAACCCTTCCTTTTCCCTCTCATGCTTATCGTGCTGCCAAATGTTTTGATATTGTTCATAGTGATGTTTGGGGTATGTCCCCTGTCTCATCTCATGCCCAATATAAATACTTTGTGACATTTATTGATGACTACAGCCGCTTTACTTGGATATATTTTCTCCGATCTAAAGCTGAGGTTTTCACAATGTTTAAGAAATTTTTGGCATATGTTGAGAATCAGTTTCACGCAAGCATTAAGATCTTGCACTCTGACTCTAGAGGCGAGTATATCTTTCATGATTTTCAGGAGTACTTGCAACGAAAAGGCATTATATCTTAGCGTTCTTGTCTTTATACGCCTCAACAAAATGGCATTGTAGAGCGAACGAATCGGCACTTGCTTAATGTCACAAGAACATTACTTCTTCAAGCATCTGTTCCCTCTCATTTCTGGGTTGAAGCTTTGTCCACTGCTGTTTTCTTGATCAATCGCCTTCCATCTCAGGTTCTAGACCTTGATTCCCTTTTCTTTCGTCTTTTTAAAACTCATCCCAATTATCATGATCTCCACACTTTTGGATGTGTATGTTTTGTCCACTTACCACCTGTTGAACGTCATAAGCTTGGGGCACAGTCTGTACAATGTGCATTTATGGTTATAGTATTTCTCACAAAGGTTTTTTGTGTTATGATGCCACTAACCGTCGCTGCCGCATTTCTCGGAATGTGACTTTCTTTGATCATCAATTTTTTGTTTCCGTGTCTTTCACCTGCCTCTAATGGTTTTGTTACACTTCCCAACTTTCTTATTGTGTTTTGTTCTATAGAACGCTTTCAACCAGGACATACATTTACCAGACGCCGGCCTTCCACACCCCTTCCCGATGCTGATCCGTTGCCTGAGCCTGTGTCGGTGGCACCACACAGAGCAAATAGTGTCTCGTCCACCAGATAGTTATTCACCGGATAGGTATGATTTCCCGCATACTTCTCTTATTACCACTCTATCTGGCATATTTGTTCTTACATGTTACTCACAGGCAGTTAAGGATGCGCGTTGGGTGAAAGCAATGCAAGACGAACTACAGGCTCTTTAGGAGAATTTTACCTGTGACATTGTTTCTTGCCCACCTGGTGTCAAACCCATAGGCTGCAAATGGGTGTATTCTGTGAAGCTGAATTCTGATGGTTTCCTTAATCGTTACAAGGCCTGACTGGTCGCTTTGGGGAACAAACAAGAATATGGGGTCGACTATGATGAAACGTTTGCACCCGTGGCAAAGATGACCACCGTCAGAACAGTGCTTTCTATTGCTGCCTCTAAAGGCTGGTCCCTCTATCAAATGGACGTGAAGAATGCCTTTCTTCATGGTGACCTGGCAGAAGATATTTACATGACTCCTCCTTAAGGTCTGTTTTCCTCCTCTAAGGGTGTGTGCAAGCTCAAACGTTCCTTATATGGCTTGCGACAGGCTCCCCAGGCATGGTATGAGAAATTTCGTTCTATTCTTCTTGGATTTTCTTTTACTCAAAGTCAATATGACTCGTCTTTGTTCATTCATCACAAGGCAGCTGGTATTGTTCTTCTTCTTATTTATGTTGATGATATGGTCATTACTGGTTTTGATCATGCGTCCATACAACGACTTAAAACAGTAGCTCCCAAGCCTCATTTCATATGAAAGACCTTGGTGGCCTTCACTATTTCTTAGGTCTTGAGGTTCATTCCGATTCCAAGGGTCTTTTTCTACATCAGCACAAGTATACTGAAGATCTGATTTCTTTGGCTGGTCTCCATTCTGCTACCCCCGTGGATACTCCTCTAGAGGTTAATGTTAAATATCATCGTGATGAGGGTGATCTTCTGCCTGATCCTTTGCTGTATCATCAACTTGTGGGTAGTCTTAATTATCTGACTATTACACGCCCTGACATTTCGTTTGCAGTACAGCAGGTCAGCCAATTTATGCACACTCCTCGCCACCTTCATTTGGCTGTTGTTCGCCGCATCATTCGATACTTGAAAGGCACCTCTCAACTGGGTCTATTCCCACTGGGACGTCTCTTCATTTGCTTGGTTATAGTAATGCGGATTGGGCCGATTGTCCTGATACTCGGAGATTTGTCACCGGTTGGTGCATGTTTCTCAATCTTGCATTGATTTCTTGGAAGAGTAAAAAGCAGGTCTGAGTCTCTAAGTCCTCTACGGAATCTGAGTATCGAGCTATGTCTAGTGCTTGTTCTGAAATTACTTGGCTCTGTGGTCTTTTGACTGAGCTTGGATTCCCTTAGTCGGCTGCAACACCTCTCTATGTCGACAATACTAGTGCAATTCAGATCGTTGCTAATCCAGTTTTCCATTAGCGCACAAAACATATTGAAGTGGATTGTCATTCTATTCGGGAGGTCTATGACGATCATGTTATCTCTCTTCCTCATATCACCTCCCAGCTTCAGCTTGTGGATATTTTCACTAAGGCTGTTCCTCGTCCTCATAATCAATTCCTCTTTAGCAAATTGATGCTTCTTGACAAGCCGCATCAATTTGAGGGGGGATGTTAATAAGGGAATAATATGTTGTGATTTATTTCCTATTATATTATGTATAAATTAGGAATAAGATACAACTCATTAATTGTATATATTTAGAATTCCTAATTTAGGTTGTACAAATCAGGAATTAGAATATTTGTCATTAATAGTTGTAAATGCCCATTTACTATTTATGGTGGGAAATAGAATGGAAGAAGGCATCAAGCCAAATTTCTTGACAACAGCCAGTTGGTAAATAATCCTCTGCTCATATTTGGTTCTTCTTTTTGCAATAATATACTAATATTAACCAATTGTCTCTTTATATGGTCAGATTTCTGGTGAGATTCCATGTGCTACTCCTGATACTCAATCTGTGCGAACTACATCTGGTGCTTTGGGTCCATCTGATAAGGTTCACTCACTTCCCTATATTGATTCAAAGCAACCAGGTATGGAGTTGACTTGAAGTGATGGTAGCATATCACATTTTATGGTTATTATGAATGTTGAAATTGTGTGGTTTAGGTAGGGAAGGAGGAAAAGAGGAAAAAAACAATATTGAAAATAATAAGATTATATTGATATTGTGTGTAATGATGTGATACAAAAAATAAACCTAATAGTCCTATTTATACTAATACTAGACTCTTAATCCTAATTAAATAATGAAACAAATATGAAAATATAATGAATAAGAAATAACTCTTAAGAGATCATCTAAGATACTAAAAAATATTCTAAGATACAGTAAATATATTATGAGATGTTTTCTAGATATCTAACAATGAATTCTCAATTGAACGTATCTTTGGTATTACTGTTCTAGTAAGAGTTGTAGACCCATCAAATGACTTAAAATTCTTATTTTCAATTCTTTTAAAATTGAACGTTAAATAAAAGACAAATAAACGTCATTTTTTTATAGAAGCTACAATTTTTTTTTTTTACTTAAGACCTATATTATGCACATTTAAACTAGTTAAAATTAAATTATGAAAGATTCATTTTCAATATCTAAACTCTAAATTTAAAAAAGATGCCGCGATTGGATTGTGGTGAGAGTGGCAAAAAATAAATTGTTAAGAAATGAAATGGAGTCGCCATCAATTTTTTTTAAGTCAAGGAAAAATTGGAAAACTTTTTTATTTTAGGAAAAAAATTGATCTTTTAAAACATATTGGATTCGGAAATCGATTATGCATAGGGAATGGTGAAAATTTAATCCCACAACACCCTAATGCATCTGTGTTAAAACGGTTACCTTAGTTAATCGTGCAAAAAATTTGATAACCCTTAGAAATATTTATTTTATTGCTTTTTACAAGATAGAAAAGAAATTAACAGATAAATTATGAAAATTTAATTTTAACTTGACAGAATGGAGATTCTGCTCCTACCCTAAAAGAATATTTGTTGGTTAGTTTCTTTTTAATTATTTTTTTTAAATTCTTTTTTGTTTAAACAAGATTTAATTTTTAAAATTTGAATTAACAAGCTGTTATGACTCAATTAATTCAATTAAGTCTTGAAGGGTGAAGATCGACGTCACGCTTGAGACATCACCCGTAAATGGTTATAATTCAAATAACACTTTAAAAAAAAATTTAAATTTCTCACAACAAATTGTCACCAACTCATTTAATTTTTAGTGCAACATTTGATAGTGAATTAAAATATACACTAATAATACATAAACATGCCATGTAGCCCGAATTGATAGAAAAATAGGAATAAACTTTATCCTATTAATTAAAACTCAATTCAATTCTCAAGAATCTGAAGTCACATGGGAACAAAAAGGATGAATGTGATATAGCATGGTGAAGAGTGCTTGTATGTGTGTGAGTTAAGTAAAAAAGCTTTTGGTTGAAAAACAAAATTCAATTGAATCTTTGGTTCGAAATTTAAATGACAGTAGGTTTTGTCCAAAATTTAAATGACAGTGGGTTTGGATCGAAATTTAAATGACAATGAGCTTGACTTGAAATTTAAAAGACGTTGGACTTGACCTGAAATTTAAAAGACAGCGAGCTTGACCTGAAATTTAAATGGCAATGGGCTTGACTTGAAATTTAAATTACAGATGACTTGACTTGAAATTTAAAAGACAGTGCACTTGACTAGAAATTTAAAAAACAGTGCGCTTAACCTGAAATTTAAATGATAGCGGGGCTTGGCCCAGAATTTAAATGACAATGGATTTTGTTCGAAATTTAAAAGACAGTGGGCTTGATTCGAAATTTAAAAGATAAGCTTGGAATTTAAAAGACAAGCCAAAAATTTAAAAGACATTGGGCTTGATCCCAAATTTAAAAGACAGTGGATTTGACCCGAAATTTAAATGACAGTGGGTTTGGTCCGAAATTTAAAAGACATTTGGCTTGACTCGAAATTTGAAAGACAGTGGACTTGACTCGACATTTAAAAGACAAGAATATATATATATATATATATATATATATATACACACACACACACACTTTGGCAATTCTTTTATAGTGAAGCTTGGCGTAAAAGCCAGAGATGTCACTTTCATAAGCTATTACAGCTCATTGACTTTCGATCACGAAAAGATATTACAATGTTCATTCCTGCAATTCAAAATGATAATAGATTGAAAACATCATGTCAATATCTTTCACTTGCGTGCTTGATGCTAATTGCTTCCTCGGAAAATTTTGATCCATCAAACTCAAGCTCAGACTCTCGCAAACTAGGGCTTATCAACTTGTCTCAAATAACTTGGGGTCTTGAAACATTGGGTATCTTTACTTCCGAGTTTACTCATTAGGCACCAGTCCGTCTCTTTTTCCTAGCATTGTGGATTGCACATGGGGTAGGTCTAGTTTTCTTCCCTTGATTGAAACTTCTAACCCATTCTTGATCTAACTTGTTAATTGGAGGATTGCCATTAAATTATTAAATCAATGATATTGAATTTATATTTCCTTTTATCGAAGCATTTTATAATAAATATGCGTGATTTCACAGGTGTGAAAAAAAGAAATAAAACAAAGAATAACATAATAAAGAAAGAAAAAGAAGAAAAAATAGTGTTTCCATTGATTTGAACGTTCACAAGCACATAAAGGCACAAATAGTACAAATGATGATACAAAGACAAAGTGAAAGGTAATTGCCTGGGTTAGGATTCCTTTGTTCTCATTAGATAGGTCCTAATTCTCATATGAACATTATAGCCATTGACTGCTAGTGACATGAAATCTCTTTCATTGATCACCGCTTAAATTTGCCTCAGTTTAGGACTGAATTGAATAGGGTAGAAACTTGTCTTAGTGTAAGTCAAATTGAACTAGGGAAAAGAAAATTTCTCCCAGTTTAGAGTCGAATAGAACAAGGTAGAAATTTGTTCTAGTGTAATGCCCAATAACCAAAAAATTTGCCCTAATGTAGGACTAGAAAGTATATCTTCCTCCTCTTTTTCTTCTTCTTTTTTTCTCTTTATTTTTTTGGTTTTATTGGAGCAAAGAATTGAAAACATGGAAGAACATGAATCTTTTTTCTCAAAACTAAAGTTAATGAAAATGACAACAATCCTTCATTGATCAGAATGAACTTTTTGAAGCTTGTAACGTGGCCAATGTAAAGGGTTATGAAAGGAAAGATATAAGATTCAAACAAGTATTTAAGGTTTGAATGGGACCAAAGACCTTTAATAAGCTTTGTCAATTGCTTTTGGCCTTATATCCCAAACCATATCTACTCTTGTTCTCCGGTAGGGTGATCGTAGACTTGGTTCCTTACAACTGAATTCCTAAACCTTTCCCAGAATTTGGGACTTCACTAGTACGCGGAAGTTTGACAAGTAAATGCTCCTCAATATCTATTTCTTTTGCGAACCCTCTTGCTTGAGTTACATCCACTATACCTAGAGCCATGAATCTTTGCACCTGAGCTTTAAATTGCTGACAACTCTCAATATCGTGCCCCTTCTCCATATGGTATTCACAATAAGCTTCAGTATCATATTCAAATCCCACACCATCGAAGGCTATCAAAGAATAGTAGCCTACTTGGACTAGATCTTAGAATATTAACTTAATAAGAGTCTTGACATCTGCTACATTCTGAACTCATTCCTTCTCCTTTCTAATGCGTTTTCAACTCTCTTCTCATGATTTGGAATATGGTTGCTGGTAATGCTAGGCCTTTTCTCCTCTTCAAAGTCTAGCTTTTCACAAGCAATCAATCTCCTCACTGTTGTTTTAAATACCTTGCAATCTTTGATTGAGTGTCTTGGGTCGTCCATATGGAACTTACAAGTTGCATTGAGATTGTGCCAGGTTGGGAATGGGGGTACCATGGGATGAGAAGGAATGCATGCGACCAAGTGCGCATCGAACAACTATTGAAACAAATCAGCATTGGAGATTAACAACTTTGGAAAAGGGGGTAGATTCGACGGGGGTCGAACATACTTGTTTTCTTGGATTTCAAGGTGCGGGAGGATGATTGGTATAGACAAGACAAGTTGGGACATATGGACGTGGCAAGGGAACATTGTTGACTTGGTATGAGGTTTGGTAAGCTGAAGAAGTGAGTGGAGGAGTTTGATAAGAAGGTTATGGTTGTGGATTATGGGGAAAGCACGAGTTTTGTTACTGTACATAACTGACTTCTGGTTCTTTCTTCCTTGTTAGTGCCACCTTCTTAGGAAAACTGCTCTCTATATTTCCAACAAGTAACTTAACTGCTTTTGCATGATTCTCAATCTTTTCTCCAATCAAAATTAGGTCAAAAAAATCTCTATAGGCAACCCCTGCCATCAGCCTAATAAAAGGTGCTCCTAAGGTCCCCATAAAGTATAAGTTCATTTCTAATGGAGTCTATATTGGTTGAACCTGGGCTGCCAACATTCTCCATCTTTGAGCATATTGCTTGAAAGTTTCATCATTCTTCTTTTGCATTACCTCGATGTTGATGTTAAATCGATATTGTCCCAAGAATAGATTTGTCAAATCATCTTAGCAAGAAATCTTAGAATGGTCAAGTTACATGTACCATTCTAAAGCTGGTCCGGTCAGGCTTTCATGAAAGAAATTGATTAGGGATTTTGATCCCGTGACCAAATGACCATTTTAGTGATGTAAGTCTTCAGATGAAACTTTGGATTGGTGCTTCGGTTGTACTTTGAGAAATTTGGAGTTTTGAAGTCCTTAGGGATATTAACTTCAACCTCCAGGCATAATTCATCGATTCCCACCGAGTCATACAGATTAGGGCCTTGAACTTTCCAATGAATTCATCTCTTAATTTGTTTTTTTTCTGAGTTGTTCAAGAATATTTTCACTGGAAACTCATGAGTGACTTTTGCATTGTTATTCTCCCTTTTAGGATTTCCATTCATGGAATCATCCCTTTCATTCGCGTTGTTGTTTGCATTTGCATTTACTCCAGTGTTGGCAGAGGTTCCATTTGTTGCTCCAAGGGTCTCAGTTAATTGTCTTAGTAAATCTTCGACCCTTGATTGTCATTCTGCCTTCACATCGATTCTTCCCCTCATTTCATCTATCTTGATCCAAATTTCTTTCTGAATTCGACATCTCTTGTAGTCTAGTTTGCGACCTAATCTGTAGGTCCAGGTTTGTGCGATCTGCATTTTCCGAGGACGAGCAATGGTTTAAAGCTTTTACTTGAAGGATGTCAAAGAATTTGCCTATACAGCGAATGTTCTCTTCTCCGCTGATTTTACCAAACTCTGGGTGATCAAAACATAACAATGTATTTGCTCTAAAAAAACCTTGTTGAGTTTTAACAGTTCTCTAACAAATCTTCCTGATGAATGACAAAGATTAGAGTATGGCAAAGAAACATGGTGCAAGGATGCAAAGTATGTTTTTTTTTTGTTTTAAATTTATTTCAATATATAGGATGAATGCAATGTTGGATAAATAGTTGGTCCTTTAATAGTGATTTGCCCCTAAAAAAACTTTTCTTTAAGAGGGGTATAATTATGACTTATCACATTAAAGGACCACATTACTTATGATATATATGTATGAATAGAGATTATGATATGGATAAATCTAAAGATAATGAAAAGGTACACTCCCTTTGTGCCTAAGGGATTGCCTTAAATTTGAGGAATTCTATCCTAAAGATGTATGAGTCTTTTAGATTCAGGAGAACTTTCATTGGGTGACTCTACTATTCTAAAGGCCTCTAGAGCTAAGTCCTATTTTAGAATGTTGACCACAAACAGTGGATAAACTACTAGGTGTGAGACATTCATGAAAAAGGCACACTTTAGATGAGACTTTCATGATAACCAAACAGGATGTACATCCGAAATGACTACTACTATGCAACTTCTACCTATATTAGGCTTCACTCAGACCTAGGTATAAGGCCTCACTCAAATGTGTGTGATAAATGTGTAGGTGCAGTGAGTGTAGGGAGCATACAAACCTTCATAATCTTAAGGACTGCTCACATCATGCAAAACAAAACAAATGCAAAACAAATTTTAGAAAATTCTTTATCCTAAGGTTTGCATAACAAATAAAATTATAGGTAAAATAATCAATAAATAATTTAAAAAAAAATAGAGCAAAAACAAAAAAAGGTAAAACAAACATATAAAAGTCACAGTATTTGCACAACCGACTTACAAAGGCTTGACTTTCAAGTTTCCTCAGCAGAGTCACCAACTGTTGCGACCGGGATCGCGGTGGGAGTGGCGAAAAATAAATTGTTAAGAAATGAAATGAAGTCGTCACAAATTTTATTTAAGTCAAGGAAAAATTGGAAAACTTTTTTATTTTAGGAAAAATTGGTCTTTTAAAATAGATTGGATTCGGGAATTGATTGTGCTTAGAGAAGGGTGAAAATAGCACCCCGAATACATCCATGTTAAAACAGTTACCTTAGTTAATTGTGCAAAAAATTTGATAACCTTTAGAAATATTTATTTACCTATTTTTAAAAGATAGAACAGAAATGAACAGATAAATTATGAAAATTTAATTTTGGCTTGACAGAATAGAAATTTCGCTCCTATGTATCACCGGTTGCAATGAGGAATTCAAAACCATGTCGTTCTTTTAAAAAAAATATTTGTTGCTTAGTTTGTTTTTAATTATTTTTAAAAAAAATATCTTTTTAATTTAAAAAAAGATTTAATTTTTAAAATTTGAATTAACAAGTTGTCATAGCTCAGTTAATTAATTAATTCTTGAAAGGTGAAACTCGACGTCATGTTTGAGACATCACCCATAAATAGTTATAATTCAAATAACATTTTTAAAAAAAATTCAAATTTCTCACAACAAATTGTCACAACTTATTTAATTTTTAGTGCAACATTTGATAGTCAATTAAAATAGACACCAATAATACATAAACATGTCATGTAGCCCAAATTGATAGAAAAATAGGAATAGACTTTATCCTATTAATTCAAACTCAGTTCAATTTCCAAGAATCCAAAGTCACATGGAAACAAAAGGATGAATGTGATATAGCGTGGTGAAGAGTGCTTGTACGTGTGAGAGTTAATTAAAAAAGCTTTTGGTTGAAAAAAAATTTCAATTGAGACCAAGCAATTATCAAAATGCATTCAATATCATAATTAACATATTACTGGAATATTGTAGCATATAAAATCAACTTCACCAGCATCTAATCCAACACAAGCTTGAATAATGTATGGTAAGAGAACGTACCTATTGACAATAAAAGAAATCAAGGACTTCTATATAGTTAACCCGCACACAACTCTTACTTTCTCCTAATATCTACTTCTAACTCTTAACTGTTCACGCAGCAAGCTCTCCTTTTGTATGTAATTGTGTGTAATTGTCTTCTTGTGAATGGGTAAATGTTCTATTTATATGTGATTATTAAACTTTAATTCCCATGTAAATATCAATCCATTAAATGATAAATGATCACAAAAAATCTCAACAAATTAGTCTCTTAAATTATTCCATGATTTATTTATTTTAAGAAAATCAAATCATGATCTCTCATTTAAAACACATTCCCCTGTCGCGGCCGTAATTACAGCGAAATAGCAACTTAAATTAAAAAATTAGGAGTCGCCATCAATTTTATTTTTTGTTAGGAAAAATTGAAAAACCTAAGAAAAATGGTCTTTGAAATCAGATTGGATTCGACAATCGATTATGCATAGGAAAAAGTGGAAGCTTAATCCCACAGCACTCCTAATACATCTGTCTTGAGACGTTTATTCTAAGTCAATTGTGCAAATTCTTGATAACTCTTGAAAATATTTGTTTTACGCCTTTTGTTAAAAGATAAACAAAATAGATAAATAAATTATGAAAAATTTAATTTTTGACTTGACAGAATAGGAGTGCAGCTCTTACGTATCTCCAAATGTAATGAGGAACTCACAGTCACATAGTTCTCTAGAAAATAATTGTGGATTGATTGATTTTAATTAACAAAAAGATTTTTGTTTCTGAAAATTTATTTGATTTATTTGTATTTTTTTAAAATAATCACCAAATTGTCACAACTTAGATAATTTTAAAAGTTATAGGATTAACAAGCTGTCACAACTCAGCTATTTTTGTTTTATTCTTCTCAACAAGATTCAATTATTTTATTTTTGTATTTTTCATCTTTATCATTTTTTAATTTTTTTTATTTTTTTTTACTTTCCTAAAATAAATAAATAAATAAAATGGTTTCATCCTACAAACTAAAAAAAATTAGCCTACTAAACCCATTAGTCTAAAACTAAACCCAACAATTTTTTTTATGATTTTTTTTAATTAAAATACTACATTAAACATAAAAAAAAGAAACGGAAAACACAGAAAAGAACGGAGAAACGGGAAAACAAACAGGGGATGGTTCGGTGGCTAACTTGGGGAGGCTCTGCAAGGTTGGGTGTTGGTGGTGCGGTGCGCGGCACAGTTGGCTCTGGCTGCGCGCGGGTGGTGGTGATTGGGACGTGGTTGTTCGCGTGGTGGAGGGTAGTTGGTGGTGTGACGACAGAGACAACGTAGTGGAGCGCGTGGACGGCCAACTGTGGTGATGCTTCACGGATCTGGGGGCAGAGCAAAGGTGGCGCTGTTGGTTGGGCGCTGTAGGTGGCGCAACTGTTGTCTTCCCGGTAGCTGATGAGCACCTTGGCTTGTGGTTGGGGTCTTCACGGTATTGCAGAGGCTATGGTTCCGGTGATCCTAGATCTGTGCAAGCAGGGGTGGTATGAGCAAAGGCTGTGAGGATGACGATGGAGGTGTGATTGGTGGTGCTGCTTGCGGTTTTGCCAGCAAAGGACACAATTTGATGGTGGTTGTGTGATGGTGAGTCACGGTGAAGGTGGTGGTTTGGGTGGTAATGGGTCACGGTTATGTTGGCTTTGTGGTTATGGAGGACAATGAGGGATGTGTTTTTGATGATGAAGGTGAGGTGATGGAGTGGAGGTGAAGATGGTTATGGAGGCTTTGCACGTGATGGCTATGGTGGCTGTGGTGGTTGGTTATAGGCAGAAGTGTGTGTGAGGGTGGTGGTGAGAGTGAAGGTTGATGGTGGAATTGTTTATGGTGGGTTGAAGATGATGAAAACGAAGTGGTGGTGTGGGTGAAGGTTGGAGGGTGGTGGTCACGGTTTTGAGGTTTGAAGGAAGATGGTGACGTGAGTGGTTATGGAGGAATGATGATGGTTGAAGATGAAGGTGGTGAGATGGTATTTGGCAGAGGTTGAAGATGAATGCTGTGTAAGTGACAAAAATATGGCTAGGAAGTTAGTTGTATCCAGAAGTGTGTGTAGAAAAAGTGTGTGCGTGATGGGTATTTATAGAAGAAAATTAGGTTTTAGAGGGTGATGGTGGCTAGGGTTTAGATGAGAAGGAAGATGACTTGGTTGGAAGTGATGGATCTGAGTCATAGGTACGATAATGGGTCAATGGGTCGATTATGAGATATGAAAGAAAGTTGGGTCGTTTCTTTTTTCTTTTTTTTTTCTTTGTTTTTTTTATTATAATTTTTTTGTTTTTTGGTTTTTTTTAACAAAATGTTTCAGACAAAATTGGGTGTTCATAGTTGTCTCTCTTTACTTGTTTCTTACTAGATAAAAAGAATAACTGTAGTTTTTCATTTTATCATTGTAAGGAACGAGTAAAGACATGAACTTGAATTTTGTTCGAGAATGCATAAGATGATAAATACAAAACAATGCGTGAATAATAAAATGCGAAGAGCCGATGCGCTCAAAAGAAATGACAGGAATTTAAAATGTAATGAGTCGATGTGCTCAAAAGTAAATGACAGAAGTTTAAAATGCATGGAGTCGATGCGTTCAAAAGTAAATGATAGGAGCCAATGTGCTCTAAAGTAAATGACAAAAATTCAAAATGCATGGAGCCAATGCATTCAAAAATAAATGATAGGAGCCGATACGCTCAAAAAGTAAATGACATGAAAGCATTTGTGCTAAGTAAGCATGGAAAATTCTTTTTCTCTCTCTTTCTCTTTCTCTCTCTTTTTCTTTTCTTTATTTTCTCTTTTTTTATTTTCTATTTTTCTCTCTCTCTTTTTCTTTTTCTTTTTTTTTCTTTATTTTCTCTTTTTTTTTTTAAATTCTCTTTTTTTTTATTTTCTTTATTTTCTCTTTATTTTCTTATTTTCTTATTTTCTCTCTTTCTCTTTCTCTTTCTTTTTCTCTCTTTTTTTTTCTTTATTTTCTCTCTCTATCTTTTTTATTTTCTCTTTTTCTCTCTCTTTTTCCTTTTTCTTCTCTCTCTCTCTCTTTTTTTTTTTTTTTTTAAATTTTATTAAAAGTCATTTGAACCAATGACAACTCTGGAAAGCTTTGACCAATCAAACCTTTGTTCACGTGCTTTTCTTCATCAAACCCTTTGATTGACTTGGAATCCTCTTTACTTGCTCATTTCAATCAAACCTTTGTTCACGTGCTTTTCTTCATTGAACCCTTTGATTGTCTTGGAATCCTTTTTACTTGCTCATTTCCTTTCTTCATTTCATTTTTCTCTTTCTTTACCTCGACCTCTCTTTCTTCTTGGCAACGAAAGCTTTTCAACAAAATTTGCATTGCAATTTGTACTTTGAGTTACTAAGATTTTTTAGTCCATCTCAATCATTGAAGGATTGCTGTTAGAATTGTCAAATCAAACTGTTGACCTTAAATTTATCTTATTTGAGACATAACCTAACGAGTAAACATGCATTCATGAATGGACAGAAAATCGTTGAATGAACAAACTTCCTTTCATTATTATGGTAATCTAACCATAGATGAACTTTTGGCAAGGCACATACTTGAAAAATGAAAACAAAGAAACAAAATTTTTTTTTGCCCCAGTATTAGTTCATTAACCCTCATCCAATTGATTCACTGCAGCTGCTTACTTCCTTCATAACATCTTCTCCTTAATCCTTCGGAAATTCTGCCCCAGTGTGACCAATTGAATGCAAAAAATGTTGCCCCTGTGTAGCCAATCGAACGCAAATAAAAATTACCCCAGTTTTGTGAACCTTTGAAGGAGCTTCAAGTTATCTTTCTTTAAGATTTTATCTATTTATTTGCCTTAATTTTTACTTAGGCCACCCTTTCGAGTTTTCAACTTAAGTTTTTTTTTTTGAGCAAAATATGAACATTTTGTCTCAAAATTAAAGTTAATGAAAATGCAACAATCCTTCATTGATCAGAATAGACTTTTTGAGGCTTGTAACGTGGCTAAGGTTAATGGTTATAAAGGAAAAATATAAGGTTCAAACAAGTGTTTAAGGGTTGAAAGGCACCAAGAATCCTTAGTCAGCTTTGTCAATTGCCTTTGGCAATATAAAAAACACTAACACTTTTTGCTCACTTCGGTATTTTCTTCCCTTTTTTCGCTTTATCATTTGTCTTTGCTATGAGTCATTTCACTTTCCATCATTTTCTTCTTTTCCTTTTCTTCTCTCTCTCTCTCTCTCTCTCTCTCTCTCTCTCTCTTTCAGAAATCAACCTTTTTTATTTTATGCTAACCCTTAGTATAGGGGTGATCCTTGTCCAAAGTTCTTTAAAAAAAATTTTCAAGCTCAAAAGAGATAACAAGGGATAACAAAAATGATGAAATTTTGTAAAGGATAGAGAAAGATGACTAATCTTCATTTTTAAATCATGATTATTTATTTTCAAAACTTTAATTTTGAGACAAAAAGATAGTGCACACCAAGTGATTACTTATTTGCTCCCTTTTTTTTTTTATCAATTGCTTGGTGACTTCTTCCGTGTTCTTCAGGGACCTATCAGGATACATCCTCCTTAACTTCTGTTTCTTTGCCCCAATATGCATGTTGATCACCTTTGCTACCTTGTCATTCAAGTCAAATCCCTTCTCTGAATATTCTAGTAATTTCGCAAATCTTTCGACAACTTCTTCCTCTTCACCATATCCAGGGTCTTCTTCATCAAACGTTGCAGAGGAATCAATTGATGAATTTTCGAGGTTCCTTTCATAAGACTCAAATCTTTGGAAAGTAATTTGTGTGGAGTTGGAAAGGCAAAATAGAGTTAGGAATGGCAAAGCAAGAATGGACCAACAACAAGATAGAAATGTAAAAAGAAAATTGATAAATGCAAAAGGACATGCCAAAAGTGCAACGAGGAGGAATGATGCATATTCATGCAAATTCATTTAGTTAATGTCTCAAGTAACATAAATGTAAGCTTAAAACATAGCTAGTGTTAAATATTTGCTTAGCGCAGTATAACCAGACAATTACTTAGAAACAATCATATTAATCATCAATTTAGACTGCCAGTTCTTCAGTGGCTCCTCATCAGTAAGGACAGATTGCCTTGCACCATTCTGGGTCTTCTTCATGCAATGCATTAATAGTGAGATAACATCGGGGACAGATGACTTTTTTAGAGGAAGCTACCCCTTGTCTAGCTTGTATTACTCCCAAAGTGAGCAATTCTTGGATTCAAATCTTAAAGTCCTAACAGTTCTCGATATCATGTCTCATTCCCCCACAATGATAAGCACAACTTGACTCTTCATTGTGCTTCTCCTCTTCTTTCATCGTGTCAGCCGGTGCAGTGATATTATAACCTGCTTTCTTCAACCCCTCGAATATTTTAGCTATCGGCGTATGCAAGCTCATGACCTTTCTTATTGGTGGTCATTCCCTCTTCAAAGCATTTATCTCATTCCTTCCACCATGATTAGGAATTGGGGTGTTAACAATACTGGGTCCAGCCTCCTCTTGAATGTCAAGCTTTCCATAAGCAATTAGCTTCCTTATTGTAGTCTTGAAAGATTCACAATCTTCAATTGAATGTCCTGGGATGTCCATGTGGTATTTGCAAGTTAAATTCAGGTTATACCACGTTGGGAATGGTGGTTCTAGGAGACGTACAGGATTTCTCGAGATGAGATGAGCATCAAACAACCTTTGGAATAAGTCTGCGTTTGAAATAGATAATCTTGGAAAAGGGGGTAGGTTTTGGGGGCGAGAGCGGCCTTAATTTTGGAAGTTTGACCGAGGTTGTGAGTGACTTGGGAAATTTTGTGAAGGTGCGGGTGAATATTGGGTATAGGTTGGGCGGGTTGGTACATATGGTTGTGGTGTGGGAACATTGTTGATTTGGAATTGTGGAATTTGGGTGGAGGTGCGATTGGTGGTGTTGCTCGCTGTTTTGGCAACAGAGGACATGGTTTGATGGTGGTTGTGTGATGGTGAGTCACGGTGAAGGTGGTGGTTTGGGTGGTAATGGGTCACGGTTATGTTGGCTTTGTGGTTATGGAGGACAATGAGGGATGTTGTGTTTTTGATGATGAAGGTAAGGTGATGGGGTGGAGGTGAAGATGGTTATGGAGGCTTTGGACGTGTTGGCTATGGTGGTTGTGGTGGTTGGTTGTAGGAAGAAGTGTGTGTGAGGGTGGTGGTGAGAGTGAAGGTTAGTGGTGGGTTTGTTTATGGTGGGTTGAAGATGATGAAGACAAAGTGGTAGTGTGGGTGAAGGTTGGAGGGTGGTGGTCACGGTTATGAGGTTTGAAGGAAGATGGTGAAGTGAGTGGTTATGGAGGAATGATGAAGGTGTTGAGATTGTATTTGGCAGAGGTTGACGATGAAGGCTGCGTAAGTGAAAAAAATATGGCTAGGAAGTTAGGTGTAGGTAAAAGTGTGTGTGTAGAAAAAGTGTGTGCGTGATGGGTATTTATAGAAGAAAATTAGGTTTTAAAGGGTGATGGTGACTAGGGTTTAGATGAGAAGGGAGATGACTTAGGTGAAAGTGATGGATCTGGGTCATGGGTTAGATAATGGGTCAGGTTATGAGACATGGAAGAAAGTTGGGTTATTTCCTTCTTTTTTTTTCTTTTTAACAAAATGTTTCGAACAAAATTGGGTGTTCACATTCTCCTTTTCCTTTTTATTGAACCATCGCAATATCTTATTTTGAGTCTTTCCTTTTATTTTTTAAGAGTATCAAATCACGATTCCTCATTAAAAGCACATCATTCAGTTATTTTTTAAGAAAATCAAATCATGATTTCTTATTAAAAACATATCCTTTGTTTTTCAAGAGTATCAAATCATGATTTCTCATTAAAAACATATCCTTCAATTATTTTTTAAGAAAATCAAATCATGATTTCTCATTAAAGCCATATCCTTCAATTGTTTTTTAAGAAAATCAAATCATGATTTCTCATTAAAAGCATATCCCTATTTCCCAACAATATCAAATCATGATTTTTATTAAAAACATATCCTTTATTATTTTTTAAGAAAATCAAATCATAATTTCTCATTAAAAGTATATATTTTATTATTTTTTAAGAAAATCAAATTATGATTTCTTATTAAAAGCATATCTTTTTTTTCAAGAATATCAAATCATGATTTCTCATTAAAAGCATATCCCTATTTTTCTTTTTCTTTTTTTAATTTTAATATTCATTGGGCATTGAGGCTCTTATTGGGTCAAGAATTAGACTTGGAAGTTGAGTCATGAGTATTGAGCTATTTTATTTTTCCTCCACCTTTTTTTGAATTTTTTTTTCAAAAAAACTTAACACGACCGGACAAAATATGATGTTCACAAAATATTAATCGTATAATGTTTTAATACGAGAGTTGACATACTATTATTTTTAGTATTTTAAGTTTTCTTGTGATAGATGTTATAGTATATTAGATAAGAGCATTTTTTTGTTGGAAAAATTTTCTATAAAAAATACAAGGTAAAAATGAATTTAAAAAATATATAAATTAGTATTAGTTACCAGAAATAATGATCAAGTCAACTGGCTCAATTAATAAATATTTTTTAGTAAATATAAGGACTTGGTATTTGTCTCACATTTATAAATAAATAAATAAATAAAAGAATAATAGAATTTTAAAAAATACAAGGTATGTGTAATTACTCTTTGTTTCCATGGTTGACATGTATTGACACTTTAATTGAGAAGTGTGAAAAAAGATATTTCATGACTTATGGGATTTGTAGGGCAATTTTCTGAAAAGGGGTATATAGTGCCTACCAAAATATCAGCCAAGACATCATATCCTGGTCCCCATGCAATGTTTTCATCCCAACCTTCATCTGCTTAATGCAAAACGAATCCAATGGCCGGGTTCCTCGACGAACTCACAGAGCAGCCTTTGATTAAGTAGATTCCTCATGGCTTTCGTTTATTCTCTCGTGTTTTCAGTTATCAAAAGTTTCAACGGCCATAATTACAGAGAGAACATTCTTCTCTGTTAATCACTCTCTTATCATTTACATCCTGTTCTTTTATTATTTCTGAAATGACAAAAAATATATATATATACTCACAAAATTTTGCTGAAAGAAACTGGCTCTTTCCTCCCCATCTGTCTTGGTCTGTTAGCTTGTGGGAAATAAGGCAGAAGCCAGCAACAAGTTTCACTGCTACAAGCTGATGTAGGATTAATGGAAAAAGGAACAAAAAACCCTCGGGGTTCTAGTAGCACTCAGCACCAAAAGACTCGGTCTCAAAGTAAGAATATAATCTACTAAATTCAATAATTAATAATCAACAACCATCTTCTAAAATCTGATACGAGGATATTTATAGTTCTCTTATAAAAGAAATTAATCATAACTAAAATAGATAATAGACTAATTTTATTTTAATTAAAAATTTTAATATAATTAACTAATGATAAGATTTGAGATTTGAATAGAATCCCATCAAAACTGAAATCTTAAGATAGATAAAATCCTTAAAAATATAGAAAGATAAAATCTCCGAACAACATAATTATATATAAAATCTTAAATTATTAAAATCATAAATAATTCTAATCTATTCTACATCACAAGCTCTCTGCCTTCAACAAGTGAAAAATCTTCAAGCTCTGCTTTTTTGTTTGAGGTGAAAGAAGGTCAAAATCTTTCCTTCTGGGGAGGGCTATTTACTCTTATTGCAGCTGAACTTTTCATTAATTTGGACATGTTAATAATGTTTTAAGATTTTAAGGAAGTTTGCAGTATAGGAACAGAAGCTGTTAGTTGAGTCTAGAATCTGAATGAAGCTAGTTTTGTAACATAAATCTAATAAGCTTTCTTATTATTTCTTGGAATTTCAAACTTACTTTTTCTGGTTTTGTGGTATTTGAGATTTCCTTTTCTGAGTCTGCCTTAGTTTTCTGAAATCCTCTTCACAGATAGAATTCCTTGAATCAATGTATCCTTCCTGTTGTGTTGTTTTGTATAAATAAATAAAATTGTTATCTTGATTGGCCTAAATAATTTACCGCGGTTCAAACAATTTTTTGAATTTGGCATAACCCAGGTCCTGAGAGTGATGAGGAGATCAGAAGAGTGCCGGAGATTGGAGGTGAATCTGCTGGAACTTCAGCCTCTCGTCCAGACACTGGTTCAATTGCTGGTCCGGAACGTGTTCAGGGTACAGGGGAGGGTCAGAGAAAGAGAGGGAGAAGCCCAGCTGACAAAGAAAGCAAGCGGCTAAAGAGGTATGTACGTAAGCTTGGTTCAGTCTGGCATCTACTCAAGTTACTTTCTTGCCCTTTTTCCTGGCGTCGATTTATTGCATTTTGTAATTTGTTTCTTTCATTGGTGGGGTGTGAAAATGGAAATAGGCTGCTGAGGAACAGAGTTTCAGCTCAGCAAGCAAGGGAGAGGAAAAAGGCATACTTGATTGATTTGGAAACAAGAGTCAAAGACTTAGAAAAGAAGAATTCAGAGCTCAAAGAGAGACTTTCAACTTTGCAGAATGAGAATCAAATGCTAAGACAAGTATGTCAATTTTGCATATTCAGTTGCCATGTCATCCCCGTCATCATAATATTATACATGTTCTCTAAGTCATCATCACCATCGTGATGTTATACGTGTTCTTTAAATGGGTTATGTGAGCTTATTTGCTTTTGATAAAATTGATGCACCAAAACCTTTCAAGATGGCATCATGACTAGATATTATTTATTGTTGCCTTGTACACTAGAAAATACTTTTAGAAAGGATCAAAGGGGATATTCATGTGATCTTATCCATGATTTATAACCTTCAGTATCAGTTTGGATAGGAATCTATGTATATGACATCAAATAAGGTTTATTTAAAGGAAAGCAGTGCAGAACTACAGATCCATATCATATGGATTTCATGGGAAGCCCATTGATCAACTATCGATATTACTTAGTATTTCGAATCTTGTTCTGTTTACTGGAGTTACTGGAGTGGACAATGTGTAACTTGGAGGATGGGTGGTAAATATGCCCATACATTATAAGTCTCCAAGCATCACGCTAAAAGGCAGTCTTCCTTTCCCATATTATGTCAAATGATGAATGCTAGTGTTGATGTCGATGATTATGTGTCTTGTCTGCATGTGCCCATACCATACCTTATTTGGTCCTTATTTAGTGGACCTTATATGCGTTACCAAATTTGCATACTATGTTTCACTTTTCTCAGGCTTCTGATAAATTTGGTGAACCTTTATGTTGCTTAGTTTATGTAATTGTATGTGATTGTTCTTTTGCAGATATTGAAGAACACAACAGCAAGCAGGAGAGGGAGCAATAGTGGTGCCAATGCTGAATGAACTTGATGAGAAAAATGGCAGTGTGTTATAGGTGGCGTAGATGTAGAGAAAGAGGGAACTAGGAAGAAACAGAAAAAGAAGAGTGAAAAATTAGTTTTGATGATTCTTTCTAGGTGTGCATTTGGAATATCATGAAGTAAAGGATGAACCTTAAGAGATGCTTTATCCTAGAGTATTGTGGTTTGACGTGGAATTTCATTGTTTATACCTCATTTTCTTAATCACTTTCTCCTTTTTCAAATACTGGTTGTGCATGGAGGTAAGTTACTGTGAGGTTGGATTGACGGCAGAGGTAATATTTGGTTATGGCAATAGTTCTTGACAGTGGAGCTGTGGTCATATGGTGATGGTCTGAGATTTTGATCCTTTTGATCAAATCTAAGTTCCTACTTCCCTAATAAGCTGTCACACAAGGGGTTCTCAAGTTCTTAATAGACTAGTACTGCGTTTCTTCGTAAGTAAAGGCAACCACTGATGTTTGGTTCAGTTATTAAACTCGAACTAGACTGACTAATTCAACTAGTGAACTGGCCAGTTAACCAATCTGGTTAGCCATTTAGATTGCTCATGTATGCGGCCCAGTGGAAATTGGTTTGACTTAGATGAGTTTTTGCAAAAACCAACGACTCGGCTAGATTTAAGTAACATGCCTAAAGACAGTCATGCCAAAGGATTGAAAACCCTTGTTTTGCAAGTGCAAAGACTACTGCCTATTGAGAATGACAGTTGTTGTAATATATCACTATTAATATTAGATATGTATAGATATGATTTTATTCTTGTTTTTATTAGGGTTGATTTTCTCCCTTATTTTTAAGATAGCAATTTATAACATTACCTTATATATTGCAACCTTCTCTGTACATAATATTTCAAGGAATAATATTCATACATTCTATATGGTATCAGCAGCCTAGGTCGACCTAGGGCTTGCCTCCTTTTTTCTTCTGCTGAGCAGCCTTATTGCTGTCTCCTATTGTAGCTTTATTGTTACCTGAGTATTCAATCCTCCACCTGCCACCTGCCGTCGCCGTTTTTGGCCTCACTACCCCGTCAGACTGCTTGTCGACGTTTTTCCGGCCATCTCAAAAAAGCCCACCCCAAACCGACCAGCCACGCATGGCCATGCGCAGCCACACTGTACACGCGTGAGAGCCACGCGTTGCCCTCCACGCCGCTTGACCACTGCCGTTCTGCTTTTCGGCTCCTCCCCGTTCCTTTCTGCCTATTTTCGGGTCCAACCGGAATGTGTACAGTAGACACCCAGTCCTCCATCTTCACTCCGATGCCTTCGGTTGCCATTGATGCACTGAATCCCCATGATCTTCCAGTTTTACACTCTTTTTATCACCTCAATGGTAAGAATTGTCTCTAATGGGCCCAGGTTATTCGCACCACTCTCAAGGATCGTCGGAAGTTGTCACACATTGTCGGGGATCCTCTGAAGGCCGATGACCCACAGTTTGGAATTTGGGATGATGAAGATTCTTTGATTATGACTTGGCTATGGAACTCTATGACACCAGATATTAGTAAGAATTGTATGTTTTTTACTTCTGCACATGAAATTTGGGATAGTTTGAGTCAAACCTATTCTATGAAACAAGATATTGCTACGTGTTATGAATTAGAAAACACAATTTTTAATACCAAGCAAGGATCTCTTTCTATCACCGATTATTATGGTACTCTGAATGGTTTATGGATTGAGCTTGATCAAAACCAGGACTTAAAGATGAAATGCACAGAGGATTCTGCTACTTTAACCAAGTTTATTGAGCGTGGACGGGTCTTTAAGTTTCTCTCTGGGTTGAATTCTGAGTATGATCCTATTCGGGTTCAGATTTTAGGTAAGGACAAGCTTCCTTCTCTCTCCGAGGTGTTCTACACAGTTAGGGGGGAAGAGAGTCGCCGAGCTGTCATGTTGAATATTGGTCATTCAAGTGATGGTTCTGCTTTGGCCACTAGCAAAGGTCCTATTTGTGGGTTATCATCTGAAAGGCCCGGTTCATTCTCTTGGAAGTCGTCCACCAAATGTGACGAGCACTGGTGTCCTTTTTGTAAGAAGTCTGGTCACACTAAAGACACTTGTTTTAAACTTCATGGCAGAGACAAGGTTCTTGGACGCTCTGGGGGTTTTAAAGGTAGTCAACAACGGCAGGTTAACCAAACAGTGTTCGACTTGGTTCTTGAGGGTGAAGAGGTATCTGCACCACCATCTGGGGAGGCAATTCTAGCACTTAGTAAAGCCGAGTTGGATCGTTTGCGCACGCTCTTGGATTCTATGAGTAAGCCTTCTAGCATTTGTTCTCTAACTATGACTACTAAGAATTTAAGTTCTTTTTCCTTTAATGTTTCTAGTACTGTATCTGAGGATCTCTGGATTATTGACTCTGGTGCTACTGATCATATGACCCCTCATCCCTCATATTTTTCCACTTACTCTAGATTATCTGGTAAGCATCACATCACGGTTGCTAGTGGATCCCATGTCCCTGTTTCAGGATGTGGTACTATTTCACTTCAACCTTCCCTTCCTTTACATAATGTGCTTCATGTCCCTCATTTGTCCAATAACCTTATTTCTATTCATAAGCTTACCAAAGATTTAAACTGTACAGTGACCTTCTTTCCCTCTCATTGTGTGTTTCAGGATCTTACCACGGGGAGGACGATTGGGGTTGCTAAGGAACAGGGAGGGTTATATGTTCTACATCGGACTCATGGTAGTACCAGCCAGACGGTGTCCACATCCAGTCATGCGATAAGTTCAGATTCAGCTGCATCTCAGATATGGCTTCATCACAAACGCCTTGGTCATCCTCCTTTCAGTCTTCTTAGGTCGTTATTTCCACATTTGTTTACAAATAAGTCTATTAAGTCTTTTCTTTGTGATGTTTGTCAGTTTGCGAAACACCATCGCACAACTTTTTCTCCAAGTAATAATAAAAGTATTGAACTTTTTGATCTTATTCATTCTGATGTGTAGGGACCTTCCTCTAATTCTAATATATCTGGTGCAAAATGATTTGTTTCTTTTATTGATGACTGCACTAGGGTCATATGGATATTTCTTATGAAAGATAAATCTGAAGTATTTCAAATATTCTTGAATTTCTATCGCATGGTTCAGACCCAATTTGGAAAATCTATAAAAAGGTTACGATCTGATAATGGCAAGGAATATGTGAATCAACATTTCACAAAATTCCATAAAGAACATGGTGTGTTACATGAGTTAACTTGTGTTAATACCCCCCAACAAAATGGGGTTGCAGAAAGGAAGAACCGTCATCTCCTAGAAATTGCACGAGCTCTTCTATTCCAAATGTCTGTCCCTAAGTCTTATTGGGGGGAAGCTGTCTTAACTGCCACATACTTGATAAGCAGTATGCCTCTCCGTGTCTTGGATGGTCTTAGTCTTGTGCAACTCATGACTTCCTTCTTCCCTTCCGTTCTTACCATGAAGAATCTCCTGTGTCGTGTCTTTGGTTGTGTTGCCTTTGTTCATATCCATAGTCAATATCGTGGTAAGTTGGATCCTAGGGCTGTCAAATGTATCTTCATTGGGTATGCACCAGACAAAAAGGGGTACAAATGTTATCATCCTCAAAGTCATCGTGTCTATGTCTCCATGGATGTCACTTTTCATGAATTCGAGTCTTTTCACCTTCGTCCTCAGCTTCAGGGGGAGAGTGGTCAAGAAGATGAGTCTCTTGAGTCATCTTTTGTTCCTCTTCTGGCTGAATCTATTGAGTCATCTGTCCCTTCTCTAATAAAGGATGTGGTATCATCTTCTAGTACTTCAGAGACACCTAAAGAATCAGTATCTGTTCCTATAGATCGATACAAGCAAGTGTATTATCAGAAAAAACCTAACTTGGTCCAACAGCAGCTTCAGTCGCCTGAACCAAAGGTAAGCATTCCTGATTCTGAGCCTTTGAATAGTTCTTTACATGATATTTGTGAACCTAACCCTGATGACTTGCCAATAGCCTTAAGAAAAGCCAGAAGAACTTGTGCAAATTACCCTATATCTCAGTTTGTGTCCATTAAAAATCTATCAGTACAGCATCAGAGGTTTATTTCAGCAAGTGATTCTGCCAGAGTCCCCACTTCAGTACAAGAAGCATTAATGGATAAGAATTGGGTTCAAGCTATGCATGAAGAAATGAGTGCTTTAAACAAGAATGAGACTTAGGAAATTGTTGAGAAGCCGAAGGATAAAAGGATAGTTGGGTGCAGATGGATTTACACAGTGAAATATCAGTCTGATGGTACTTTAGACCGATACAAAGCAAGGCTGGTTGCAAAAGGGTACACTCAGACATATGGGATTGATTATGAGGAAACATTTGTCCCAGTAGCAAAGATGAACACAGTCAGGATCATTCTCTCTTTGGCAGCACACTTTGGATGGGACTTGGATCAATTTGATGTTAAAAATGCTTTTCTCCATGGGAATTTGGAAGAGGAAGTATATATGGACATCACACCAGGATATGGACCTACCGGTAGAGGGAATATGGTATGCAAGTTAAGGAAGGCCTTATATGGACTCAAACAGTCTCCTCGTGCTTAGTTTGGGAGGTTCACCAATGCTATGGTGTCCTTAGGTTATAGGCAGAGCCAGGGAGATCATACCCTCTTTATAAAACATTCCAAAGAAGTGTAAGCTTACACTTCTTCTGGTTTATGTTGATGGCATGATCATTGTCGGTGATGATGAGGTTGAGAAACAGGTCCTAAAAGAAAAACTAGCTGCATAGTTTGAAATGAAGGACTTGGGGAAGCTGAAGTGCTTCCTTGGGATAGAGGTTGCCTATTCCAAACAAGGCATCTTTATTTACCAAAGGAAATATGTCCTGGATCTTTTTAAGGAAACAGGTAAGCTAGGTTGCAAAACCACAGGGGCACCTATTGAACAAAATCACAGGATTGGAAACAATGAGGAGAGCCCAAAGGTGGATAAGGCACAATATCAGAGACTTGTGGGAAAACTGATATATTTGTCTCACACCAGACATGACATAGCCTATGCTGTCAGTGTGGTTAGCCAGTTCATGCATGATCCTCGTGAGAGACATATGCTAGCTGTGAATAGAATTCTCTAGTATTTGAAGACAAGCCCGGGAAGAGGACTTTTATTTCGGAAAGAACAAACATTGACCATTGAAACCTATACAGATGCAGATTATACCGAGTCAGTTGTTGATAGGCGGTCTACCTCAGGTTACTGCATGTTTTTAGGAGGAAATTTGGTGACTTGGAGAAGTAAGAAATAGAATGTGGTTGCAAGGTCAAGTGCAGAGGCTGAATTTCGAGCTATGGCACAAGGAATTTGTGAACTGTTATGGATGAGAATCATACTCGATGATCTCAGAATAAAGTATGAAGCTCCTATGAGGTTACTGTGTGATAACAAGTCGGCAATCATCATTGCTCACAACCCGGTTCAACATGATCGGACAAAGCATATAGAGATTGATCGCCATTTTATCAAGGAAAAATTAGATGATGGCCTTATAACTACAGAGTACGTCCTTCAGAGCACCAATTAGCAAATGTTTTCACCAAGGGCCTTCCCACGAGCGCGATTTCAAAGTCTTACTTGCAAGCTGGGAATGATAGATATTCACTCACCAGCTTGAGGGGGAGTGTTGTAATATATCACCATTAATATTAGATATGTACAGATATGATTTTATTCTTATTTTTATTAAGGCTGATTTTTCTCCTTTATTTTTAGGATAGCAATTAATAACATTAGCCTATATATTGTAACCTTCTCTGTACATAATATTTCAAGGAATAATATTCATACATTCTATAACAGTCATCACACTCCAACCTTGCCGACTGTTTCTCCACGTCTGGTGTTATTTGTGACGATAGACAAGAAGTTTTAAACTTTAAAAGAAAGGAACGAACGCTAATACGAAGAAGAGAGAAGTGAAGAATTACTATCTAGAATAATAAATTAAGAATTTGAATATATAATGCATTTTCTGCATTTTCATTGAGCACATCATCTCACATCACTATGAGGCTTCGGAATTAAAGTATAAGTATGTAAAAATTATAGTGGTCCTAACTTTAAAAAGATGGTGAAAATTATGTGGATGTAAGGTGATATGTGTGTACTTAGTATGATTTAGTTTGAATTTAGCCACCATTTTCCTCTGAATATTGGGAAATGAATATTGGGCTTTTTGACCAATTTGATGCACTTTTATAAACTAATTATCATTGTGGGGCTGTTTTGAAACATTTTACTAGTTTAGGGTCATTTTTGTTATGATGGCAGGAGACCACATATATGCCAAGTCACCCTAAGGTGCAAGTCTAGGTGTCTCGATGTAAGGAGCAAGGTAGATTAGTGCCTTCTTACAAAGCTTCTACCTAATTGGATGCGTGTGACACGTGTTGTAACCCCTAGGAAGGCGCAACTGCAAGGAGTGCCTAAAGTAAAAGTCGGTTCAAGTAGGTTTTTAATTTTTCAATATTTTTTTTTCTAAAAAAACTACACTTGCTGCCTCATGGCTAACATGCAGACACCCTAGCCACACTCGGTTCATCTTTTTAACCTTAGTGCCAATTGCCTCCCCCTCTTTAGTCACAATTTCACTCTCACCCACTTCACTTTCACTCTTTTTCTTTCTTCCTTCACTTTCACTTCCACTCCTTTTTCTTTCCTTCCTTCACCTTCACATGGAAGTCATTATTCTTGAAAGCTTTAATATGTTGTTTGTGAGCTCCAAAGCCCTTTTAGTGCTTATCAATGTTTAATTTGTTTTGATGATAATAATTATGTTGACAATATGGTTCAAATCTTCTCACTATTTGATTCATTTAGACTTAATCTACATGGAGTGTTTTCTATGTTATTAAGATTTTCAAGACTTAAACAAAGTGTAAGGAAGCATTTTAGAAATCTGAAACAACCTGAGAAGATTAATTTATAGCTTGAGAAAGTTCAAGAAAGACTTGAAAAACTTCTTAAAGAACTTGAGAAAATTCACTATGAGAAGGTTCTGAGAAGATGCAAAGATTGTATAAAACAAAACTCCCACAAGTGATTACTCCATTAAGAGAAGCACAAACCAACTTTATCATCAAGAAGAATGAAGGTTTATTTCATAGATAATGAAGTTGAAAGCTAAGAAAGTTGAAGTCTTCAGACATGAGAAGGTTGGGTGAGAAAGTTAGAGAGAAAGTACTTGAGAAGTTTCAAGCTGAGAAGACTCAGTGAGAAGGTAGACCTTGAGAAGGTTTTTGAGAAACTTCTCATCTTAAAGTAGAAAGCTTATGTGTCCAGGAAAAGGAAAAAATAATAGTCACTTGCTGTAACACCCTGATTTTTCTTTCATTCTCTGTTACATGAATTTTTTTAATTTTTGTAATTTTTGTGAATTATTTGAATTATTTTGATTATTATATTATTATTTTTGGACTGTATGTGTTTGAGGCGGGTCTCGAAAAATTAGGCGGGTCTCAAAAAATAAAAATTTTTCGAGACCAAAAAGTTTTGAACTGTTAATGCGGGGCCGGGGGAACTTATTAAACCCGAAATCGGAAACAGTTTTAAAAAATTTTCTTTATCTGAGTTTTGTTCCGTTCTATTATCTATTGGATAATAAATAGCAGTATCTTTTGTCCATTGGTTAATAACCAACCAATAAATATCTTAGAAGAGCTTAGTCATGAGTCTAGAACTTTCTTTCTTATGACTCACCTAGGTAACTCATTTAGTGACTCACCACATGACCTAATTGTGACACCCTTGTGACTCACCCTATGTGACTCACCTTTGTGACTCATTATGATGCACCAATGGATGGCAAGCTTGGAGGAGAAGTCTTGATCTCCACCCTTGATGAAGCTCACGGCCAAGATCTCTTGTAGGAGCTTGAGTGATAAATTTGATCACTCCTTCCTTCTATGTCTATCTTGTTTAGTTTTTCTTGAAGTAAAATATCTAAAGCTATCACAAAACATTCTCTCATTCTCTCTCCCTTTGAGACCCACGACCATGAAGCTCTAAAGAGGTCAAAACCAATTTTTCTATCACTTTGTTAAGCTTATCATCTTTTCATGCAAACCAAGAACCAAAACTCCTCTCTCATTTTTCTCTCCAAAGCTCACGGCCATACTACCTAAACAACACCCAATCTTCTATAATTCAAGATAATCTCATATCTTGAATCTATATACAATCCTAAGATACTTTGGTGTTGTGATCAAGAGCTAGATTAATAATCTTCAAGCTTATTTTTCAAGCTTTAGTTCAAGAGTCTTAAGGTAATGTTCTTGAATCTTCACTTTTTGTTTCATTTTCAAGTTCTAGACCATATCTTGATCTATGATCATCTTGTTTCAAGCCTTAGATATTAATATTTGTATGTTTGTTTGATCTCAAGATACTACTTGGTGGTGAAAGTTGATACAAAGAGACATACAAGAAGCTTGGGGAGCTACACTTAAGGTAAGAAGGAGATTAACCTCATCAACCACTTATGGAGGTGAGGAACGCATTTGTTTGTAGGTGATGAATCCTTGTGAGGATTTATTCACCATGTTTGTATAATTTTGTGGTTATATGCTTTATGTGATTTTATTACTTTGATATTATGCATGAACTTGATATAGTAGATTTGTGATGACTAGAGTATGTTGTATGCTATAAATTGTGCTAGAAAGGAAAAGTATTTTGGTCCCAATTACCATAGGGGCTCATGGCCTTCATGCCCTTCAAAGGGGAATCCAATGCAAAAATGGCTTATTAAATGTTAACCTAGAGGATTTAGTGATAAAAAATTTAATTAAGAGTTTACAAAATAAAAATGAAAATGAACAAATTTTACTATCAATTAAAAATGTGATTTTCGACCATGGTGTTTGATAATAGGATGGATAAGTAATTTTGGAGACTTAAAGTATTTTACTTAAGATGATTTTTGATAAGTTAAATGGAAAAGATTTTATTTAGAATTAGAATAATGAAAGTTTTGGAAAGAATGTTAAAAAATATTACTTAAATGATTTGGGGACTAAATTAGGATTAAAGGATTTACAAGTAAAAAGAAGATGAACACAATTTTATAATTTAAGAAGTAATGATTTTTGGCTATGTCAATGGAAATAATTTTTAAGGATGGTATGGAATTTAAATATTTTATTTAAGAAAGCTTTTATTTAGAGTAATGAACAAAGAGTGATTTTTGGCCTTAAGTATGGAAATAAAGTTAGAATGATGTTTTGAAAATAAAATATTTTATTTAATAAGAAGGATTTCTGAGATATCTTGATTTAATTTAAATAATATAAGTTTTTGTGAAAAACGTTTGGAAATATTAATTAATGAAGGTTTAGTAAGAAAATGTTGGAATTAATGTCCAATTTTTATATTAAATAAGAAAAATTTTAAATTGAGCTTAGAATATTAAGAAAATATTTTACACGATTTAGAAATGGTGATTTTTAGCTACGCGATTAAGAAAATGTTTAAAATTTTTTACATGATTGAGAAAATGTTGAAAAAATGTTACGCGATTTGAAAACGTAACAAAAGTGTTACGCGATTGTGAAAACATGATAAAAATGCTATGCGATTGAGAAAAATAGTGGAGTGCTGTCAGGGCCGACGTACTGGACCCGGGAACGTCAGTGGACGGTTTAGCCCGTGGTGGCTTGTTTTTGTGAAAAGATCATGTTGTTAATAATTGTTGAATTATTAATGTCATTTGATCATGCATTATGAAAATTATTGCCTAGGAGATGAATTACACCTTCGTGCAGGTGCGAATTCTGTTAGTGAAGGTCTATGAATGACCTTGGAGGCGTCGGGGTGTAGGAATTCATAGGTGGCCAATTAGTCGCACTAATGTGCCGTGGTGATCGATGCAAACACATTAACGTTCTTGACTAGAACATTACTTTATTCACGATCTAGTATAGAATGTCTTGTATAAGTCATGATGCATATTTTGAAAATATTACAACACTTGATTTGAGGCTGACGAGATACAGACATATCTTCTAGATCATTCTCTCTGATGATGTGTTAGCTCCATGGAATATGGGTCAATTCATTGTGCATAAGCATGACCAATATACATATTATTGTGGTATAGTAAGTATGCTTATTTTTGTGGTATGGTTAGTATTCATATATTGTGATATACATTGTTGAATTATCTATTAGTTGATAACATGATTATACTTGTTGTTCTGTGATATTGCTGGATGTGAATGACATTATTATCATTATTGTTTCTATGCTGCCATGATGGTATTGATGTAGGGGATCTCACCTCTTTGTATTATTATTCTCTCTGTTTCTGTTTTATGCTTATATCTGTAAAGATTGCGATGGTGGTAAGGAGGGATTTGCTAGGTCTTGTTAGACTATAGTTTCTTGAAGGCGCTGATACTTGGCGTGTCCATCGGGACACAAAGCATATAGAGTATTGTGGTGACATTACTCTATCTGTAAATAGAACCCGCCATGAGGTCACTACTTTTTCTTTTGCTACTGTATATGTAGAGTTTGTTATACCTATTAGGGAGTTATGGGGTGATCTTCACTATACTCCTAGGGAGGACTCCGAGATATCTTCTGCTCGAATTTCTATCCGTCAAGACATTCCTGGCTAGGGAATTTGTCTTCTGAGGAGTACTCTTTCCTTTAAGTGTTGGGAACTTAGGCCAGTCTAGGTTAGTTATGTTAGATGTTTATACTTTTTGGGTATGTAAGTATGATGTACTTATGGTTGTAGTAAACTTTGTTTATATGCAAAGTATATTATTCAGTTCTTATGTCTTGTGTTTCTATAATTCGATAAGTTTATGTTATCAGCGAAAAAGAAATTTTAAAACCCGTATTAAAATAATATCAAATATTTTATAGTTTGGGTAAAGATTTAAAAGGAGTTGGTATGAAATGTAATGCTCTAATGAGGGTGTTACACTTGCCACCAACAAGGACAACCATCATTTTTAGTGTCCAACAATCATATTTTGAAGCCTATAAAAGAGATCAAGCCTGAAGATAAAAAAAATAACTTTTGTTGAAAAATTTTCTAACAAGATGACAAAAGTTGAATCTTCTCACCTATACCTACGTGATCCTGGTCTATATAAATCCATCAGTAGGTGTTGTTACTAATCTGTATAAGTGTTTGTATTCACTCCTAGAGTGATTTCGTGAGCTAGACAAGTTAAACAAACACATTTCTCTACATCTGATTTTATCTTGTAACGAGAGAGTTTGTAAGGTTATCCAAGCCATTTGAATCAAAGTGTAAAGGCTTGGAGAGATTGTTCAAGAATACTTACTGAAGGCTTGAAGAGGCTGTTGAAGAATACTTGTATTTAAGCCGAGGAAGGCTTAGGTGATTAAAGAATACTTACATAGAGGAAATCCTAGTGGTTTGTTAGGTACTGGATGTAGTCCCACATGGTTTAAGGGTGAACTAGTATAAATCTCTGGTGTGATCCTCATCTCCTTCATCTTTCTTTTCTCTTTGGATTCTCAAACTCTTTAAAGTATACAAATTGAAAGATAACTTGAGAAAGCTCTTTAAATATGTTTTTAACAAAGATCATAAGTTGATTTTTTTTATCTACTAAATCTAGAGTATTTGATTCAAGAAAACAACTTTTAAAGAGTTAAGAGACTAAAACTTTATAGAAAAGAAAGAGTAAAGTGGTGAGAAGATTGCTTTCACCTAACCAGTAAAGCTTCTCTCGAACCTTCTCACTGTGGTCTGTTAGTTTCTTTTCTAAAGCTTCTCATTGATCATTTGTTTTGAGTTAAGTTGTAACTTCTCTCGAACCTTCTCAAGAAACTTCCAGGGAGGTCACTCATCCCATAATTGTGGTCAAGCATGTTCTTATGTTCTAGTTTCTTTTCTAAAGCTTCTCATTGATCATTTGTTTTGAGTTATAACCTTATCACCTCTAAGTGAACCCACTTGGGAAAAGTGTGAGAAAGTTAATCTTTTAGGAAAAAGGAGGACATAATTCAAACCCTTTCTTGTGTTGTTGCCATCTTCAGTTGGTATAAGAGCTCAGCCTTTGGGTTGAGCATACCTAACCGTGTGAGAGGATAAGGATCCTAAAGGAAGTATGACAAACTTATAAGGAGGTGGAACCTTTCTACCAAAAGGTTCATCTACCAACAGACCACTAGCTTTTGATGGTAGAGACTACTATTACTGGAAGGATAAGATAAAATTATTCATAGAATCTTAGCATATAGATCTCTGAGATATCATTGAGAAAGGTCCATATATACCAAAGAACAGATTTGATGATGGAAGAGAAGTTGAGAAAGCAAGAGAAGACTAGATGAATGATGAAAAGAACAAATATCTTCTCAACTCAAAGGCTAACCTTTTTCTGACGTGTGCCTTAAGCATAAGTGAGTATGACAAAATTGATAGCTATCAAACAGCAAAGGAGATATGAGACACTCTGGTCATAACTCATGAAAGAACAAACCAAGTCAAGGAAGCAAAGACTAGCATACTAGTTCATCAATATAAAATATTTAAAATGAAAGATCATGAGATAGTAGATGAGATGTTTGCAAGGTTTACAGTCATTATGGATGATCTAAAGTCACTTGGGAATGTTTACTCAAACTAAGAGCATGTGAGAAAGTTACTGAGAAGCTTGCCTAAGTTGTGGAGACCAAAGGTCACAACCATCAAAGAAGCTAAGGACTTGTCAGTCCTAAGATTAGATGAGTTACTTGGATCTTTGAAGGTCTATGCACAAGAGCTTGTAGAGATGTGTGAAGATGTGGCCAAAAAGAGAAAGAGTAGAGCCTTGAAATCCAACCATAAGGTAGTTAAGCAATCGTCATAACAAACTTCTTAGGGTTCTCTGAATTCAAGAATAGAAATTGATGATGAAAGTGAAGATGAAGATGAAGATGATTCAGATGAAGATGAACTTTCCTTCATTCCCAAGAAGATCCACAAAATGTGGAGAAAATAAGGAAGGAAAGGAAAATGGGTCCAGAATAAGAAGGACCTCCAAAAAACTTTAACAAAGGACAAATATCTTTCTTTGAGTGTAAAAGCCAGGACATTTTAGATCAGAATGTCCACTGTTGAAGAAATCTCAAAAGAAGTTCTCCAAGAAGAAAGATATGATGGCAACCTGGAAAGATCTAGATGATACCTCAAGTGAAGATGATCAAGAGGAAGTTGTCAATCTGTGTTTGGTTGATAGAGATCAAGACTCTAATGATGAGGTATCATAATTTGAACTTTCTCATCTTTCTTATAAAGAACTTGAAAATGCTTTTGATAACCTCCTCTTTAACTCTAGTACTCTATCTCAAAAGTACATTGTCCTGAAGGCCAAATTGGCTGATGTTGAAAAAGAAAATGATTTATTAAAAAAGGATAATGCTACTTTAAGTAAGAGAGTTAGGTCCTTAGTTAGTTTGAACATAGAGGTAACAACTCAATCCAAACTAAAACAGGTTGAACCTTCTCATCAACTCTCTCACCAACATTTTCAACTATCTTTTCATGTTCAAGAAAAAAATGAACTACTGAGAAAGAAAGTGGATGAGTTGACAAGAGACTTGGCCAAATTTGTTGATGGTACTAACAATCTTGAGAAATTACTTGCTAGTCAAAAATATACCTTGGACAAAGCTGATATAGGATACAAAGGAGGTTCAAAGCAAAAATGGTATAAGAGCTTGTTTGTGCCTGCCAAAAAGCATTAATTAGTGTGTTTATGCTGTCATAAGAAGGGACATAAAGCATCACAATGCTTTCACAAAAACAAACCATCAAAGGCTAAGTATCCTAACTTGAAAGGAATTAAGAAGGTTTGGGCACCAAAAACAATGATACCTTTTCATGCAGGTTTATCTAGTTTCAAAGAAAAAAAAAGGACAAATTGTTCTTGGACAGCGGGTGTTCTAGACACATGGCATGGGATAACAGCAAGTTCCTATCATATAAGGACAAAGAAAGTGGTGAAGTAACCTTTGGAGACAACAGTAAAGGAAAAATAAAGGGAATAGGTAAAGTGGGTAAGATGAACTCCACTACTATTGATAATGTATATTATGTGAGAGGGTTGGAGCACAATCTTCTCAGCATAAGTCAATTTTGTGACAATGGCTGCGACGTTGTGTTTGAACCTACCAAATGCATTGTAAGAGAAGCCAACAGTGGCAAAGTCCTCTTCTCTAGAAATAGAGACAATAATGTCTATAGCATTCAATTGGAGGACCTTAATAGTCAAAATGTAGAATGACTCATATCTATGAGTTCTAAAAAATGGTTGTGGCATAAGAAGGTTGGTCATGTGAACATGAAGTCCATCTTTAAGTTGCTGAAATATGATATTTGAGAGGCTTGCCAAAGATCAAGTTTGATAAGGACATGGTGTGTGAAGCATGCCAAAGAGACAAGCAAATAAAGTCAAGCTTCCAGTCCAAGAATGCTATTACAACCCATAGACCTCTTGAGCTTCTACATATTGATCTCTTTAGTTCTATCAAGACTGCTAGTCTAGGAGGAAAGAGGTATGAATTTGTGATTGTTGATGACTTCTTTAGATATACTTGGGGTTCACTTCTTAAGAAACAAGGATGATTCTCTTGAGGCCTCCAAAACATTTTGTAAACAAATTCAAAATGAAAAGGGTTTTTGTATTATTGTCAAAAGAAGTGATCATGGAAGAGAGTTTGAAAATATTTTCTTTAAAAACTTTTGTGATGAAAATGGAATTGTCCACAATTTCTCCTATCCAAGAACTCCATAGCAAATTAGAGTTGTGGAAAGGAAAAATAAGACTTTACAAGAAATGACAGGAGCTCTCCTATGTGATATTGTGTTGCCAAAATACTTTTGGACTAAGGCAATTAATACTTCATGCTATGTTTTAAACAGAGTTTCAATAAGGCCAATATTAAACAAGACACCATATGAATTGTGGAAAAGAAGGAAACCCAACATATCATACTTCCATGCATTTGGGTGTGAATAATTTGTGTTAAACAATAAAGATCTGTTAGGAAAGTTTGACTCTAAATATAATAAATACATTTTCTTAGATATTCTACTACTTCTAAAGCATATAGAGTTTATAATTTGAGAACTCTAATGGTTGAAGAAAGTATGCATATGGTGTTTAATGATACTAACAATCTTGATGAGAAGAAAAGGGTAGCAGACCTTGATAAAGAAATGGAAAGACTCATTCTCAATGAAAGTGAAGAGAAAGATGGTAAGAAGAAAGGTGGAGCAAGTGGAAGCATCAAAGAAGACAAATCCAGTAGTGAGCAAGTTGAAATAGATAAGAAGAAAGAAGAATTTGAAGCTGAGAAAGTTCATGAGGCTTCTCATGGACCTTCTCATGAACTTTCTCAACAACCTTTTCACCCAGCTTCTCAACTCTCCAAGGATTGGAGACTACACTCTTCTCACCCCCAAAGACCAAATCATTGGAGAAACATCTGCTGGGGTCAGAACCACATCCTTATTCAGAAGATATGAGCACTCTTCTCAATTTGCATTGCTCTCTCAAATAGAACCAAAGACTATTGATGAAGCACTATAAGAGGAATCTTGGATTGAGGCTATGTAGGAGGAATTAATTCAATTTGAAAGAAACCAACTATGGACATGGTTCCTGCTCCAAGAAATCACTCTCTCATAGACACTAAATAGGTATTTAAAAACAAGTTGGACGAGAGTGAAAAAGTGGTAAGAAATAAGGCAAGGTTAGTGGCTCAAGTATATAATCAACAAGAAGGTATAGACTATGAAAAAATCTTTGCCCCTTTAGCTAGATTAGAAGCTATCAGGATTCTCCTTGCTTATGTTGTATTAAAGGCTTTAAATTATTTCAAATGGATGTTAAAAATACATTCTTAAATGATTTTATAAATGAGGAAGTATATGTCCACTAACCTCTTGGCTTTGAGGATGTTGAACATCCAGAATATGTATATAAGCTCTCCAAAGCCCTTTATGGTTTGAAGCAAGTTACAAGAGCATGGTATGAGAGACTTAACAACTTTTGTTAGAAAATTGTTTTACAAGAGGAAAATTGGACATTACTCTCTTTAGAGAACATTTGAAGAATGAACTTTTAATTACCAAAATTTATGCAGATGATATAGTCTTTGGATCTACTAATGAGAATTTATGTAGAGAATTCTCTTAGTTAATGAAGAGTGAGTTTAAAATGAGCATGATGGGAGAGCTCAAGTTCTTCCTTGGTCTGCAAATTAAGCAAGACAAGTATGGTATTCATATATCAAGAAAAATACACCAAAGACTTGATGAGAAAGTTCAATATGGAAGATGCAAAACCAATGAAGACTCCTACACATCCTTCTACTATTATTGAGAAAGAAATTAGTAAGTGAGAAGCTCTACAGAGGCATGATTGGATCCTTATTGTATTTGACAACTAGTAGACTTGATATAATTTTCAATGTCGACCTTTGTGCAAATTTTCAGTCTAATCATAAAGAGTCTCATCTTAAAGCTGTAAAAAAGATTTTTTAGATACTTGATTGGTACAACTAACTATGGTTTGTGGTACAAGAAATGTTTTAGTTTTGATCTTGAAGGATATTGTGATGCTAATTTTGTTGGAGATAGAGTTAAGAGGAAAAGCACAAGTGGTGCTTGTCACTTCCTTGAAAATGTAATGCTCAAATGGTATAGTAAGAAGAAAAATACCATAATTTGACCATTTTTTTCTCTTAACTCATCATTCTCATGTCTTAATTTGTCATTCTCAAGTTTTAATTGATCAAAATCTTTTGATAATTTCAAAAAAAATTTCTTGAGATTGGAATACTGTGATGAGATAAGTTGAGTCACACAAAAGTTTATCAAAAGCATCTTATAGCTCATTATAAGACATAAAGGGTTCAGAATCTGATATCTCTTCTTCAATGTCAGTATTTGCCATCATACAGAAGTTAGTGGTTTCTCCTTCTTCTGTTTCAACATTTGATGAGTCATCATCTAGATCTTCCCATGTTGCCATCATAGCTTTCTTCTTTCTGAACTTCTTGGGTGCCCTCTTTAGCTATGGACACTTTGTTCTGATGTGTCTGGGCTTTTTGCACTCATAGAAAATGATTTCTACTAACATTGCTTGAGTCTCCTTTCTAATCCTTCTTTTGGAAGAATCTTTTCTTGTTTCTTACTCTTTTTTTTCCACATCTGAGGTACTTTGCAAGATAGCATAACTATTTCAACATCTTCATCTTCAGAACCTTCTGAAGCTTTAAGAGTTGAGTTTTGAGGAACATTCTTCTGACCAGCTTTAAGGGCAATTGATTTGCCTTTCGACATTTTCATTAGCATTAGCTAATTCTTGTTCATGGGATTTTAAGGAACCTATCAACTCGTCAAGATGCAAGGTGTTCAGATCCTTGGCCTCTTGGATTGGTGTTACCTTAGGTCTCTAAACCTTTGGTAAACTTCTCAACACTTTTCTGACCATCTCTTGGTTAGAATAAATTCTTCTAATAGCTCGAAGTTGATTGATGATATGCATGTATCTGGTGAACAAGTCATTAATTGTTTCATAGTCAAGCATTTTGAATAGTTCATATTGATGCACAAGCATGTTGCTTTTAGTTTCCCTGACTCGATTTGTGCCTTTATGCAACATTTCAAGTTTGTCCCATATTTCCTTGGTAGTATTGCATGAAATTATCTAATCATATCCACTCTTGCTGAGTGCATATGTAAGAAGATATTTGGCTTCTGAGTTCATTTGAACTCTATTTCTTTCAAATTCTGTCCATTGTTCTCTTAGTGTAGGAACAATTGTTCCATCTTCTACAGACCGAGTAGGAGTCTAAGGACCATTTTCTATGATATCCCATAGATCCAAATGAGTGGACTCAATAAAGAGCTTCATTCTGTCTCTCCAGTAGTGGTAGTCTTCTCCAGTGAAGGCAGGAGGACGATTGATGGATTGTCCTTTAGCAATATAGATATCTTGGTTTTCCGTCATCCTTTCATGACTTTTCCTCTTCGTTTGTTAAGGCACTCAACCCAGAGGCCGAGCTCTGATACTAACTGAAAGTGGTAATAACACAAGAAAAAGGTTGAATCGTGCTTTCAAATTTTGAAGGAATCCTGAAAAGCTTTTACAACTTCTTAAGTTTTGTAACTTCAATGTATCAAAGTATAGATCAGATGTTTATGAGAACAGAAGAGTTGCTTGAGAAGAATAAACTTGATTCAATTTTAACTTAGAACTTAGTCCTTGTTGAAGTTAATAACCAGTTTCAATATAAACTTAAGTGATAAAATTAACAAATAAGTGATCAAAATGATAAGAGTTTAGAGTTGAGAAGATTCACACTCAAAAGTTTATATTGATTCGGCCAATCCACTTCCCTATGTCCAGTCCCCGGTCAAAAACCAAGATTTTATTTTGCCATAAGTTTTCTTTGTTCAACCCTAGCTTCTCCAAGCTAGATTACAAGTAGTATTTGTTCTGCCCTAACCTCTTCAAGCTAGATACTCACAAAGATCACTAATGGATCAGGATACAAATAGAAGGTTAGGTTTGTGTATCTCTCAACATTCAAAGAGTAAATTTAAGCAAATGATTATAGAGATAGGAATGAGATTCTAACTCTCTAACACTCAAGGAGTGGATATATGCAAATACAAACCTGAGAGAATGAGTTTCTCTTTTCAGAAGATTGAACAGAAGTAGGTTTCAGTAGAGATACTTGATGAAAAGCTTGTTTTGGTCGTTCAGAAGTTTGATCAGAAGTTTGGTAGAATAACAGTTAGTTTCATGTCTTCCACTTCTAGGCTTCTTCAATTTATAGGCATTTAGAAACTAGCCATTTGAAGTTCCAATGATTACTGTTCGTAGTATAGTTACCATTTTCTTGTCTTGTAGTGACCAGTCAGGTTTCTTTAAATGCTTTTGTCTTTTTCCAGCGATAGACAAAATTTTTGAACTTCTGATTCTTTCGAACTTAGACTTTGCTACTTTTGTACAGGATTCATCTTCTAAACTTGGATGCTTATGAAAAGATTCAATCTTCTTATGCTTAATGTTTCTGATAGGTCTATCTTCTGATGGTGTTCCTTTCTGATTGCAGTCTTCTGATTGAATTTACTTCTTAAGACTTTTCTTTTGATGAACTTGGTTTTTGAAGCTTGTCTTGTGATGAACTTTTTTTTTTGAATCTTGTCTTCTGATGAACTTGGACTTTAGAAACTTATCTTCTAAGGAATTTTTCTTCTAGAACCTTTACCTTTGTAGAGTTTTTCGTGACTTCCTCATGAAAATAGTTCTTTACTTAGTCTTTTTCAGAAAACCTTTGAAGACAACTTTTGAATTTAACGAGACTCTTATCAGACGATGCTTGGATAACTTGATTTATGAAAGAAAAAAATGAGTTTGAGGGTCTTCTCAATATGTTCTATCAAACACTCAAGACAAAAGGTTAAAAGAAAAGATTCTAAGGTTAAGTTTGTTTATCATCAAAATTTAGAAGTTACAAAAGAATTTCAACAAATGAATGCTTCTGAAAGGCTTTGGAGCTTACATTTTTGTTTTTGTTTTGGTTGAGCCCTCGTGGTGAATGGTCTTTAGCTTTGCAACTATACAGAGCCAACTTTGCAGCTATCATTTTTGTTTGTTGTTTCTGCTATTCAAATTTCATGATTAAAGAAACTTACTAGCTCTATGTTTAGTAGATTGAATTAATTTGATAGATCACTTGGATTATAAGTATTTAGTTTCTAGTTTTCACGGTAATCTAAGCCATCTCAGTCATGGAAAAGTTGGTTACTAATTATATATTAGAGAAATGTGACTTGCACTTAGATTTAGGTTCTTCCCATTAGCCAATATATGAGGATTGTATGATGATAAAAATAAAATATCTTTTGCTTAAATGATTTATATTAGAAAAATTTTCCCAATTTTCTTCCAAGGGAAAAAATAACTCAATAGTCAATAATGTGATATCATGTGTTTGCTTATACAAAATTGGACTTGAATTCTATATTGTAATTTTATTGTTACCATTATTCTTTATTCTTGCTATAAAACTTGTAAAACTGATGTAACAATCTCATTGTCCTATACTTGTTGCTGTCACATAATTACTTCGTTAAATATTATGCAGCTATTTTTTAGTTGGGATCCCTTTGGCAGAAGAAACCTGGTTGGTCAAAAATCTTATTCTGTGGGTACAAGCACATATGATAGGGTTGCTTTAGAATCTTCTTCCTATATTGTGGAAGAAAAAGTTAGGGTGCTGCTTCTCAAATATGTGACATTGTTGGTTTATGCATGTTGACCTTTTTGAGAAATTTAAAGAGTTTATGCATGTTGGTTTCTCTACCTCTAATAGGTAGGGTTTGGTTTCTCACATTGTTGAACATTAGCAGTTCAAGACTTTTGGTTACACTAGTTCATTGATTCCGATGGATATTATGGTAGAAGAGGTATTGGGAGATTGGAAAAGAAAATGCAAAATTCGGAATAACTGGATTCTCATTTTTTTGTTTATTATTTTGTACCGTCTTAGGATAACTATAATTTTTTAATTTAGTTAAAAAAAAAAATCCTTATATGAAACTATCTGATATAAGGATGCTTTAGAGGAAGAAAAAATAACTATCCTTGTATGCCATTTTGCTAGATAGTGGTCCTTGAACAAGCAAAAAAAATTGTTGAGCCCGGATCAACCTAATCCATAAATATCCAGGTCAGGTTGGGTACTTGAACCCATACTTTGCCTTTGGGTCGGGTCACTCTAGACCCAACAAATTGACATTCCTAATTCATTTACATTATACTCATCTAAGCATAAAGTAACAAATTGAAGCAGCAACTATCAATTTGATTATTAATCATACCTCATTCTTATAACAAATTGAACCATAAACTTTTCAAAGAATTTGATTCTCTCTTAGCGTTTCATAATTGTCATTTCTTGAAACTTGAAATAATGTCACATTCACATCTTCAATTGGTAATTCAATTACCAATTTGTACAATGCAATTCAAGTACATAGGTATAAGAAATATATCCATAATTCTTGATCTTACCAAACCAAGGTCTTGGCCACAATTGGTCATATTCTTCCTACATTGTATCATTGCACAATTTACGCTATAAATAATTAGTTTAAGGACATTGAAGCACATTTCAATATAATTTGAACATGAATGACAAAAAAAAATTCTTTATTCCTTCCTTGATGTAAGTTTTAGCCAAGAAGAACCCAATTGGCATTTTCATAACAATTTCATCATGTTATTACACCAAAGTTACCTTTTCCATATTCTAACAACATTAATTTAACATATTAAGTATAAAACCCTAAAATCCCTATGTGGGGTTCAATGGCCAAAAACTTACTTTCTTTTATTTCTTCAAGAAATTGAGTTTCAATCTTAATCTAAGCTTGATTATCAATAGTGCAATCCCTTATTGGCCTTAATTTCATATTACAATCAACTTATTCTTCAATTTGGTAATTAGGATTCTTGAACCCTAACCCTAGGAAGATCTTGATTCTTAATGAAAACTTCATCAATCAAACTAATTCTGAGCATAACCATGTTCTTCACTTTTCAAAATATGGTTCTTAAACCCTTAGAACCATAACCCTATGTTAATTTAATTCATGATAAAAACTACATCAAACTAATTAATATCATATATTAACAAGATCAAGGGTAAATTCTAAGCATTTACCACAATAATTCATCCAAATCCAAACATCCTTTCTAAATGTACTTAATCATATAAACAATCTTTAATAGAGATATAAGTATTTACAACTCAATTTAACATCAAATCCCTAATCTAACATATTAGATTGAATCAAATACACAAAGGATTGAGTTTGAAATTTCCTACCTCTCTTCCAAGTTTATTGGGTGAAATTACTTGAAATTTGAAAGAAGAAACTTAAACTCCTTGTCTTCAATCCCTTGATTGATGAAGCTTTTAGAAATTCTTGAGAATTTCTTAAGTTTTCTTTAAGTATTCTCCTATTTCTCTTCTTTCGTTTTTTTTCTCTCTTCCTTGGCCAAATTCTCCTTCCTTTCTTTGTCTTAGATACTTTCTTTTTAATCCTAAAAGATATTTCTTTAATTAAGTGTTTTAGTTGTTAATTAACTAGGCATAATTTCCAACCAGTAAGAAATACCCTAGTGTTTCTAAGAATCAATCAATTTTATATTAATGTCTTGCATGATGTCAAATTCCTATTGGTTGATCATTAACCAATCATTTTAATATATTGTCCCACTAAGTTGTCTAACTCTCATTGGCTACTCACACTAAGTTGTCTAATTCTCATTGACTACTCTTTATTAACTAACCAACTAATTAGAATTAGTTTAGTGTCTCCTATTAGCCAATCACATTATATTTAGTGTCTTCTATGGTGGCTAACTCCCATTGGACACACTTTATTTTATTAATTTTTTCTAACTAGGTAGTTAAAGTAACTAAATAGAAATTGTATTTGGTTAGGCCATTTCGTTAGGATTTTCTAGACTTTTCAAGACATAAATGCCCTTGGTAATGCTCTTAAGATTACAACTTTGCCACTAATAATTTTAGACACCTCCATTGGACATTTTGACATATTATCTTCTCACTTAAGTAGTTTTATGTACCCTTTTAAACTTACGTATTTGGAAATAAACTTTAATATGTGAAAATAAATAAATAAATAAATTATTGTTTAGTATATTTCTAGCTTGTAAAAACCTTAAAATTATTTGTATAATAAATAAATTAGCTAAAAGAAGGATGTTACATAAATCTATATAAAATAATAATAATAATAATAATGCGATCTTATATAATATAGCTTTAATGTGATCCTATATAAATTTATGCATTCTATTAAGTAAGGGAAAAAATGCATTTTAGCCCCTTGAACTTAGGCCTATGTGCACTTTAGTCTCTAATGTTTAAAAATGTGCAACCTGGCTCCCAAAGTTTCCAAAATGTGCAAATTTACCCTTCCATCCAAATTTCTGTCAATTGCTAGAGAAATTAGTCATGTGCGACTCACATGCCTAATTTTGAGACCAAATTACCCTTATGTGACGTATGTGCCATTCTCGTGTCTCTCCTCCCACTTCTAACCCTAAGACCCTTTCTCTTTTGGAACCCTAACCTAATTCCCTTCACATCAAAATTAAATCCTAACAATCATCAACCCTAACCCTAATTCTTTTCCCCTTTCTCCTATTCAAACGAGGAAGATCGAGTGATTTGTGTTTTCATAAATAGGGGTAAATAAGCAGGGGTTGCATTCTTATGGTACCATTAGTGATAGGAGAAGGTGACGGTGGTTTGGGCTCAAATAGGCACGACAACGACTTCAATTTGTTAGGTTTGGTCGTAGATCTGATGTGGGTTGCAGGTATTAGAGCGCGTGGTGGTTTTTAGGTGAGGTTTATAGTGGTCGAGGGTTTGAGGCAGAGGACATCAATTGGCTCACTGGCAACCTGTGGTGGTGCTAGCTATGAAGGAGCAGCAACTGGGATCCGGCCTTAGGCAAGGTTAGGATTGATGGCTGCTTAAATTCTGATAATGTTTAGAAAGAGTTATTCCTCAATTGATAATGTTTTGTATGTAGAAGGACTCAAACATAACTTGCTTAGGAAAAGTCAATTATGTGAAAAGGAAAATTGAGTTATCTTTGACTCTAATTATTGCATAATTGAAGGTAAGGATGACAAGCAAGTTAAGTTTGTTAGTCATAGGGTTGACAATATCTACTTGATTAATCTAGATGATATAATCTTTCAAGATGCTAAATGTCTTATGAGTAAGGAAAATGATTCATGGCTTTGGCATATAATAATTGTCCACATTCACATGGATCATCTAAACAAATTGGCTTCAAAAGAATTGGTAATTGGACTACCTAAGTTCAATTTTGAAAAAGATAAAATTTGTGATGCATGTTAAAAGGGAAAATAAGTACAAGTCTCTTTCAAAGCTAAAAAAATTGTTTTTACCTCTAGACCTTTACAACTTTTGCACATGGATCTTTTTGGACTTTCGAGAACTATGAGATTTGGTTGGAATTACTATGCTCTTGTGATTATGGATGATTACTCAAGATACACATGGGCACTATTCTTACTCACAAGAGTGGTGCTTTCAATGCATTTAGAAAACTTGCCAAAGTTATTCAAAATGAGAAAAATTGTAGCATTACATCTATTAGAAGTGATCATGGTAGGAAATTTGAAAATCAAGAGTTTGAAATGTTTTGTAATTAAAATGTTATTGAGCATAATTTCTCAGCCCTTAGAACTCAATAACAAAATGGAGTAGTTGAAAGAAAAAATAGATTTTTCGAAGAATTGGCTAGAACTATGCTCAATGAAACAAACTTTCCTAAGTATTTTTGAGTGGATGCGGTAAGTACTGCTTGTTATGCAATGAATAAGGCCCTAATAAGGGAAATTTTAAAGAAAACCCCCCTTTGAATTTGGATGCAAATGCTTTGTTTTGAACAATGGAAAAGCTAACTTGGGCAAGTTTCATGCAAAATCTGATGAAGGGATATTTCTTAATTATTCTCTTAGTAGTAAAGATTTTAGATTCTATAATAAGAGAACTATGACCACAGAAGAATTTATACATGTTCCATTTGATGATACTAACCCATTGGACTGGGAAAGGATGATGTTGATGATGTTGCAGAGATTTTGAGTAATACTCACTTGAAGAACAAAGAGGAAGAGCAAAGGAAAGAAAGTCAAAGTGAGCAAACACCACCACAACAAAAGGAGCAGCAATCCAATGGTCTTCCAAAAGAGTGAAGAACTTCAAGATACCACCCTATTGACAAGGTTATTGGTGATATCTCCAAAGGGGCAACGACTCAAAACTTACTTAGAGATGCATGTAATCATATGACTTTTGTTTTCCAAGTTGAACCTAAAGACATAGATGAGGCCATTAATGATGAACATTTGATCTTGACTATGCAAGAAGAGTTAAATCAGTTTAAAAGGAATCAAGTTTGGGAACTTGTTCCAAGACCCAATGATCATCCTATTATTGGCACCAAATGGTTCTTTAGGAACAAACTTGATGAAACGGAAGTAATAATAAGAAATAAAACTAGGTTGGTTGCTAAAGGATATAATCAAGAAGAAGGAATTGATTATGAAGAAACTTATGCTCTTATTGCTAGATTAGGAGCCATTAGAATGTTACTTACATTTGCTTGCATCATAGATTTCAAGCTTTACCAAATGGATGTAAAATGTATTTTTTTAAATGGTTTTATTCTTGAAGAAGTGTATATAGAAAAATCTCCTGGTTTTGAAAGCTATGAGCTGCCTAATCATGTTTTCAAATTGCAAAAGGCATTGTATGGCTTAAAACAAGCTCCTAGACCTTGGAATGAAAGGTTGAGTAAGTTCCTTCTAAAAAAAGATTTTTCAAGAGGCAAGGTTGACACACAACTTTTTATTAAAAATAAAAAGTATGATATTCTCCTTGTGCAAATTTATATTGATGATATTATATTTGGTGCTACTAATGAATCTTTGTCTAAGAAGTTTGCTAGTCTAATGCAAAGTGAATTTGAAATATCTATGATGGGTGAGCTTAACTGCTTTTTTAGACTTCAAATCAAGTAAAGAAATGATGGAATATTCAAAAGTCAAACCAAGTATTGCAAGGAGCTACTCAAGAGGTTTGGAATAGACAACGTTAAACAAATGGCTACCCCAATTAGCACATCTTACTATTTGGACAAGGATGAATGAGGTAAATGCATAGAAATCACTAAATGTAGTGGTACAATTATCTCACTCCTTTACCTTACCGCAAGTTGGCTGGATATAATGTTTAGTGTGTGCATGTGTACTAGATATCAAGCTTGTCCTAAAGAATCTCATCTAAGTGTTGTAAAAAGAATAATGAAATATCTTGTTGGCACTACACAAATAGGCTTGTGGTACCCCAAGCGTGTCTCATGTAGTTTGATTGGTTATTCCAATTCTGACTTTTTCAGATGCAAAATGGATACAAAGAGTACTAGTGGCACATGTCACTTGCTTGGAAGCTCTTTAGTTTCTTGGCATAGCAAGAAACAAAATATTGTGATATTGTCTACGGTTGAAGCTAAGTATGTTGTATCCGAAAGTTGTTGAGTACAAATCCTTTGGATGAAGCACTAGCTTATGGATTATGGACTCCAGCTTGATCATATTCCTATATGATGTAATAACACTAGTATAATCAATTTAACAAAGAACCTAATCTTACTCTCTAGGACTAAGTATATTGAAATTAGGCACCACTTTATAAGAGATCATGTACAAAAAGGGGATTGTGTGCTTGAATTTTTGGAATCATCAAAACAACTAGCTGATATCTTTACAAAACCTTTAGCAAAAGAAAGTTTCTTTTATATAAAAAGTGAACTTGGCATAATTGATCTTTCATGCATTAAATGATTGTTTGTATTTACTGCGTAATTTTTCTTGTTGATTTTATTTCATGAATCCAATACTGACTTAAGCATCAGAGATTCCCTTAAATTTGTTTTATAGGTGCTTTCATCATGATTAAGTCCTCCAATTTGCTCAAGAAGTGTTTCGATGAAGTGTGTTGAAGTTTGGCTGCAAAATTTTCATCTTTACTGATATGGTAATGGATTACAGAAGGTGGTAATCAATTACGAGGCCTTTGGCAAGTGAAAGTTTCAATTTTTGGATGTGGTAATTGATTATATGGGGTGTGTAATTAATTACAACACCTTTGGAATGTGTTTCAAGTGATGGCAGCAGCGTGGTATCAATTACAAAGTCTCCAGCAAGCCAAAATGCTTCGTGGTAACCTGATGTTGTTTAGTATAACTCTGATGTTGTTCATTATGTTAACCCTATTATGTTATTGGGTTGTTTCTCATGCTTATTTCATGATGTCATTTCTTTTCGATAATGCCAAAAGGGGGAGAGTACAAATTGCATGAGTAAGGGAGTGAATTGCATATGAATTAATTGTCACAAATCTTTTTTCCTGAACTCTTCTACTTGAATCTCATGCATGGCTTAAGGGAGAGTGTTGCATTTTTATCTCTGATCATTCAAGATATGTTGTTCTTTACCCTTGTTGGTTTGTCATCATCAAAAAAGGGGAAAATGTGAATGCTTTTTTCATGAAGGTTTTGATAATAACAAAGCCATGACAAAGACCAAGTCCAAAGGAAGCTCTAAAGAAATAGACTTATAGGACTTAGGATCTTTTTGTGAGAAGTGATCTAGGATATTTTAGTAAGTTTTAAAATGGTTTTTGAAAAGTCCATCATGAAATCTTTTTGTTGGTGGTTGTTGGTTTTGAAAAATCTGGATGGTTTTATACAAAATCATGTTTTAAACTTGAGTTATGAAAATCTTGTTTGAATCCTTGAAAAATCCAAGTCTTAGTTGTTGGAAATCTTTAGCAAGCTTGTTTGGGCTCAAAAGTTACTTTTAGAATGGTTGTAATCTCTTACAAGAGCTTTGTAATCCATTACAAGCATATCAGAAAGCTCATAATCGATTACCATAAGCTTGTAAATGATTATAAGCTTCCCAAAACTCGTTTTCCTCAAAACAGAAGCATGGTAATCAATTTTGGTAATCGATTACCAAGAGTCCAGAAACTTGTTTTTAAAGCTAGAAATCGATTACCATATGTTGTAATCGATTATCAAGAGTTTCAAACACCTAGAACTCATTTTTTAAAACATGGTAATCGATTACCATATGCTTGTAATCAATTACCACTCCTCTAAAACTAGCAACAAATAGTTTTCAATGTATTAAATGCTACACCAACTCTCTCTAATGGCTCTATTTCATTGATGGGCTATATATACAAGCCTTAGAACATTTAATGCCAACTCTTGAACATCTAACAACCTATTCATAAGCATTATCAATATTGCTTTATTTAAAACCCTTTAAGATATCTTTGAGAGTTTCATAGTGCTTCAATTTGTATAATCTATTCTTTGAGAGAGTTTATTTCTTTCAATCTTTATTGTAAACACTTGTGAGGGTGGAGGGTCCTTTTAGGAAACAAAGAGGCTTCTACACATAGAGGTGGATGATCCTCGAAGTGTAAGAAGGGCTTAAAGCTTGTAAGGGTTACTCAAGCATTTATTGAAGCTTAAAGAATAGTGGACACTCCAGGGTGGATGATCCTAGGGATTAGATGTAGATCACAAGGGTGATTGAATTAGTATAAATCTTGTTTGCACTCTTCTCTACCCTTATCTCTTTACGTTCAAGCTTGTTTATTGAATTTGCATACTTATTACTTCATCCTTTACTTATTCATTTTCTTTAAATTTGTGTGAGATCTTTTTGTTGTCACAAATCTATTCTCCACATAAGAAAATAGTTTCAACAAATATCAAACGGGGCTTGTTTGCAAAATATTTTCAAAAACTCAATTCATTCCCCCTCATGAGTTTTGAAGTCACTTGGTAATAAGTAGTATCAGAGCTTAACTCTTGTTTAACGAGCTTTATAGCTTTAAGATGAGTGATGGCTTCTTTTCAAAGTATTTTTCCTGAAGGTGCCTCAATCAATAGGCCCTTTGCTTTTAATGGCACTGGATATACCTATTGGAAAAAATGAATGAAAATTTTTATTGAAACAATTGATCTTAATATTTGGAATGCTATTGAAAATGGTCCCTTTATTCTAATCAAGACAATTGAAGGTAGAGAAGTTGTAAAGTGAAGGGTTGAATAGAATGATGAGGACAAAAAGAGAGTTCAATACAATGCTAGAGCTAAGAATATCATTACTAGTGCTCTAAGGTATGATGAGTATTTCTTCATTTCTAATTTTAAAATAGCACAATAAATGTGGGATGCTCTTCAAGTTACCCTTGAAGGAACTAGTGAGGTGAAAAGAGCTAGAATCAACATACTTACACATGAATATGAGTTGTTTAGAATGAATCAAGGAGAAAGCATACAAGATATTCAAAAGAAGTTACTCATATTGTTAGTCATCTTGCCTTATTAGGAAAAACATTTCTTAATGAAGATTTGATTAACAAAGTGTTAAGATATTTGAGTAGGGAATGGCAACTCAAGGTGACAGTCATAGTTGAATTAAGAAATCTTGCCACCATGTCTCTTCCAACACTCTTTAGGAAGCTCCAAGAACATGAGATGGAATTGCCAAGGCTACACCAAAATGAGGATGTTGATAAAAAGAAGAAAGGATTAACTCTCAAGGCCTCCTCATCCCACAATGATGAAGATGATGATGAAGATGAGCTTGAGGATTTGGAGATGAATAGAGAAGCATTCAACCTTCTTGTTAGAAAATTTGGAAAATTTCTAAAGAAGAAGGGAAATGGAAGAAGGTCACCATTTCCTCCAAAGAAAAATTATGTAAAGGGTGAAAACTTAAATCCAACTCCTCCCACTTGCTTTGGATGTAGAAAACTTGGGCACATGAAGATGGATTGCTCTATAAATCAAAAGAAGGGAGAGAAGTTTGAGAGAAGGCCAAACAAAGAGAAGAAAGGAAGAAAAGAATACATTGCTTGGGAAGATAATGACATGGACTATTCAGATGGATTGGATGATGAAGTAGCTGTGGATATAAGTTTACCCCAAATGGTTTTATGTGTTAAGTTTTGATGATGACAAATACAAGACAAAAAGTACATATTGCTTATGTTCTGTTGCATCCTATATAGAGCATATCCATTAGTAATTGATAAATATCTTATTTGGATGTATCTATGAAAGTCTTATATGCATGTTTAACTAACTAGAGTTATACTTTTATGAATCATGTATATGAAGATATTGAATTATGATTCTGGACTAACTATGCTTGTTTAAGTGAACAATACTTTGTAGGATAGTCCAAGTATCAAGAATGAGTTTGCAACAAGAAAGCAAAAGATCTCAATTAAGCTCAACACAAGGAGAATGTGAACGGATATCTCATGAAGGTTTTGATAACATCAAAGTCATGTCAAAGACCAAGTCCAAAGGAAGATTAAACGGTATAGCTTTTAGGACTTAGGGTCTTTATATAAGAAGCCTTATGGATATCTCAAATATGTTTTTCAAATATGTTTTTCAAATATGTTTTTACAAATGATTTTCCTATGTTAAAATGTCCAACAAATAAGTTTTGAAAAGCTAGTTTTGGTAATAATTCAAATCTATGAAAAATAGCAAAGTTTGAGTTTTGCAAAACTGACATTTGGTTACTCTTTTGATCATATCTTTCAAAATACTTTGAGTTTTGTTTTGAAACTTCTTTCATTTGAAAATAGACTCAAAGATCTTTCCAATGACTGGTCATTTGCTTTAAACAGATAAAAAATGAAGAAGTTATGATCATTTGAATTTAGTTTTCAAAATTTGTGAGGAGTATTCGAATACAACTTGTGGTATTCGAATACCACAGCATAAAAAACGTTGCAGATGAGTTTTTTTAAAGGGGCATTCGAATACATGATATGGTATTCGAATACCACAGCATAAAAACGTTCCTGAATGAGTTTTTTTAAAGGGGCATTCGAATACATGATATGGTATTCGAATACCACATGCCTAAAAATGTTCCAGACTGTGTTTTAAATAGAGGCATTCGAATACCTCTTAAGGTATTCGAATAACAAGCTTCAGAATTGCCTTTTTAACGTGTTTTAAACAGAGGCATTCGAATACCTCATTTTGGAATTCGAATAACCCATATAAATGTGCTTTTCACGATGGTTGATATCAGTGGCATTCGAATACCACAATAAGGCATTCGAATAACCCACGTATTTCTGCTTCTGGATTTTGAAATTATTACGTAAACGTATTTGCTTTAATTATCACATTAATGACTCAACGGCTATTTTCTGATCAAAGGCTCTATAAATAGAGGCCGTGCCTCACGTCTGAAATACACGAAATTTCTGAAATTATTTTGGTTGTGCTAAAATGCTGTTTACATAATTCTCTCTTTTTCTCTGTGCTCTTTTGGTAAATTTCTAAGATATCCTTAGAGAGCTTTATAGAGCTTCAATTTGTATAATTTACTCTGAGTGAGAGTTTCTCTTCATCTATATTTCTGTTCTTCTACATTGAGGGTGAGGTATCCTTCAAGATTTGTAAAGGGGGTGAGGTATCCCTCTAAGGTTTGTGTAAGGGTGAGGTATCCTGCAGTGAGACTTTAGCACAAGGGTAGAGTTTCCCCTGTGTGTGAAAAGTGCTCTCTTATGTAAAGGTTGCAAGCACCTATTGAAGCTTGTACATATAGTGAAAAATCTCGAACTGTGTTTCGGGATCGGACGTAGACCACAAGTGGTTGGTGGTCGAACCAGGATAAATATCGTGCTCGCTTTCTTCTTCTCTTTATCTCTTTATTTTGTGCAATCTTTATTTTACGTAATTTTATATTATTGCACATTTATTTATATAATTTTATATTATTGTACATTTATTTATTTACGCTCTTAAAGCTTTCTTTCTTCATCTCGCAATTCTTTCTCTTTTATTTAATAGCTTAAATATTTGTATTTATTTTAAGAGCATTTGCGAAAAGTTTTTTAATACCCGATTTACCCCCCTCTTGGGTAATGGTTGTCATGACTAACAAGTGGTATCAGAGCTTCGTGCTCTGGTAAAAGCTTAACCGCTTAGAGTTAAAGATCCTTACTTGTGAGCAACCTTGAAAGTTTTTCAAAATGGAAGGTTTTGAAATTGATAAACCACCATTCTTTGATGGTGCGAATTTCGTTTATTGGAAAACTAGAATAGAAATTTATATGCAATCTATTGATATTGATTTGTGGGATATTGTGCTAAATGGATTTACTTACAAATCAAAACAAACTTGGAATAGTTTTGACAAAAAATGTTTTTCTTTGAATATTAGAGCTATGCAAATTTTGAGAAGCAGTTTGAATGATGATGCTTATGCTACAATTAAAAATTGCTCTAGTGCTAAAGATATATGGGATGTTCTTAATGCTATTTATCGTGCTAACGATGATTTTGTACATAAAGTTGCATATAGAAAGCAAGAAGAGCAAAAGTCATTGAAGGAAGCCTGTCATGAAACGCATGCTCAAAGAGATGCTCAAACAGCAAGCCAAATGCCTCTTGGTGACTATGGTGCTCAATTTGAAGAAGAGGCAAAGCAAAACAAAATTAATGAGGAAAAATGTGATTCTCTTAAAGAGCCAAGTGTGCTAGAAATTGAGACCACCTCTTGTATGGCTAAAAAGGACTTTGACGTAAATAATTCTAAACTATATTATAGTCCTTCCTATGATGAGTTGCAAAGTGCATATTATGAATTATATGATGGTTTGTTGAATTTAGAAAAGAAAAACTTATTGTGTTTGGAAAACATTTCCTCTATTGAAAATGAAATTGAGACTTTAAAAAATGAATATGCTTTTCTTAATGAGGAAATACCTTTGAAATATGAAACCTCATCTTCTTGTGAAAAGTGCATTAATTTAGAAAATCAAGTTGATGACTTATATTCTAAATTTGTCAAAGCTAATGATTGTAATTGCTTAAATTCTATACTTGTTAATAAAAATAAAAATAACATTATTACACGTGAAAATTCAAGCAAGACTTATGGCAAAATTAATTTAGAATATAATAACAATAAAATGTTTAAGTTTTTCAAAAATAATATTCAAATGATTAAGCCATCATTAAATTCAATTATTTGTAATTTTTGTGGTCATCTAGGACATATTTCTCATTTATGCAATTATAAAAGAAATCTTTATATGAGAAATTGTATGGTATGGGTTCCTAAAAATCCTAAAGGCCCTAATACTAATATTCAAGGACCCAAAATGAAGTGGGTACCAAAGTGTCCTCCTAGTATTTCAATTATGCGGAATATTTCTCAAAAGGATGGACAAATTAGTCAAAATAAAGAGGAATCATCAAGGAGAATGCTTCTAAAGCCTAATGGTAGAAACTTTGATCAAAGAACGAAGATGACTTCAACCAAAGCTTCTCAAGTACAAAATGTAGAACTTGCAAAGTTCAAGACTCCAAAAGAGAAGCAACGGATAAGAAAAAGTATTTCCTTGATTACCAAGGCCAAGGTATCAAAAGCTTTTACCTCTTATGCATATTTACTTAAAAATGATAATAATGAATATGAGGTATATTCCTTGTAGGCCTTAGGTAGAGGATAGAATCATGTATACTTGATAAAAAAATTGAATATTAAATATAGCACATGATTATATTCCTGTTACACCCTTTGCTCACTGTCTTGTATATTTATTGATCATAAGATAGTCTATAATGCCTATGTATGCTTTATATGCTTTAAAATTGTCTATATATCATAAAAGCAAGCATGTTATCGGCTATGTGCTTATTGGTAATTGATTATTTAATTTATTGTGCTCAATTTACATATTATGAAAAACTAATCTTTATGAGAGCATAATAGATTAATATTCGAAAACTAACACACAAGGACCCAAGAAAATGTGGGTACAAAAAGTCAAAAATTAAAGTGTGTTATAGGTGTGCTTGAAGGCCAAGAAGTGACTTTGACATCTTGAAAGTGGCTGCTCCAAGTACAAAGACCAGAAATAATTTCAAGCTCACTTCCTTGTCTCCATGAAGCATGGACTTGCAATCATTGGATAAGTGAAACTTGTGTTATACTTTTCTAGCTTTATGTCTTAAACATGTTTTTCACGTTAATATGCTAGATAAAAGTATGCTCATTGTTTTGACATCCTTGAGCATGAGTTTTTGTTTAATCATGACTTAAAATGAGTATTTGTGTTAGATGGTTTTATCTTGTTTTATCCTTTTCTAACATTATCCTTGGTTGTTTCAAAATTTTTTTGTAAGAATCAAGTATTTGGTTTAATTGCCATGAATGCATGTTAAAATGAGTGCTAAATTGCGTGGTTGTTTTTAATCTTTGCAATTATTATTTGAAAATCCTTCTGCATATTAATATGCTAAATAAAGTATGCTCCATACTTAAAATGACATGTCTAATGAGAAAATCCTTGAGCTTGAGTTTTTGATAAATCATACATATGATTAAATATTTGAATTTATTGCTTAATTATGATTTCATCCTTCTTGAATTATTACTGACTTAAGTGTCGGAGTTATCCCGAAATCATTTTTGCAGGTATTCCATCAAAAGGTATGTTTTTGTCTTTCAAAAATGTTTTTTCTGGACATAGATATGTGTTTTCTTATTTAGTTATTCGAATACCTTCACATGGCATTCGAATACCTTTGATGTTTTACGTGCAAACTTGCATTTTCTTGTTAAGGCATTCGAATACCATTGCTGCTATATGAGAAAATCTACGTTTTTTTTGTTTAAGGCATTCGAATACCTTAAGGGTTATTCGAATACCCAGAGGCCTTTTTGTCTCAGTCCACGAAACAGCTCTCTGGAGCATTCGAATGCCATCAGGGTTATTCGAATACCCTGTGGCTTCCTGTTTCAGTTTCTCTCTAGAGTATTCGAATACTTCATGAGCATTCGAATACCTTTAAAAGTATTCGAATACTTTCGTTTGGCAGCCAAGCCTATTCTGGTAATCTATTCGAATACCTGGTGTGGTATTCGAATACCCTCTGTCTGAAGGCTGCGTTTTTTGAGCTTAAACAATCGTTGCATTCGAATACCATGAGGTCTGGGCTTTATTCAAATACATACTCATGTTTTTAATCTTTGCACCTTTTGGTTTTAACCTCTTGCTGCTATTGCTATTTTTTTTCTTACCCCTGCTTCTTTTTTAAAAGTTTCTGCTGCATTTGTTATTGTATATGTTGCCTAGCATTAATAATCAATATATGCTAAATTCTTTGTTTGTATTATCTAAAAATATGCACTTAATGATATGTATGAAAAATGCAATTGGCCATTCTTTTGATGATTATATGTACTTAGTTAAATTGATTAATGAAATGAACTATGTTTTGCCCTTGTAAACTCATTTGTTATTTTATTATGCTTATTTGCTTATGAGTTTGGTATAATGACTAACCTCCATGGATCCAAAATTGATGGATACCAAAGAAAGTACTTTGAATTATTTTGTAGGGTGTCAACTACCTCAAGTAAGCATTTAAATGGAATAAGTTCATTCAACTTGAGGATAGTGAAGTTAAAAGGACTCGACTTTTAAAGGGGTGCAAATAATTTCTATTCCTTCATGAAAGCTTGAAGCTTGGAAGTTAGTGGAAGTGAGAGTCATCTACAAAAATTCAAAGAGTACACTTTTGGTGATATCAATTTATTATCCTTATCTATGTTTTAAATTTGATATCATGTGATATTTGGAGAGTTGTGTTATACCTTAACATGCCTTATATGATAATTATTTGCCAAAAAAAAAATGCCTAAATAAGTTTTGATGATGATCATATGCTTCTTGATAAACTTGAATCATGTCTTAAAGTGCTTAAACTATTTTTTTGATTCAAGTGCATATGTGCTTCATGCAGTCCTATTAGAGCTAATAGTACATGGTTGATAATGTGATACATGCTTTAAATTATATATCAATCAAAATTATGCTTATAAATGAGGTTACATGACATTTGATGCTAACCTATGTTTGAGAGGACTTTTAAAGTTAGCTTTGCAAGTCTCTCTATGTGTTTCAAATATAGCCATCAGATTTTTACATACAAGCATATGTGGATAAATGAGAAAAGTTGAATGGAATTCAAATGAAGAGGAAGATAAAGAAGACTTTCTTCTAGTGCAATGGAATGGAGAATTCAAAGGAAGAAAGCTCAAAGTTAAAGGACCAATAAAGAAGGATCATCACTCTTTATCTATCTCAATAAGTATCTCTATCCCTAAGCTTTTGTGGTACTATATATGATATGGATTGTATGATACTTGTTGATAAATTGATCTTAAAATGACTAGATGCTTTCGTCACATGAGAAGTATGCTTAGCTCTGACAAAGTGCCTAATTAGATATTAACTTGCTGTTTTGTCATTGCATTTAGGGTGAATGATATTAGTTCTATACATGCTTTGATTCCTATAGCATATTTCATCAAGGAGATGTACTTATGTTCTTTTAACTTGGTTTAATCTATCTCAATGAATATATGCTTTTCATATAAAATATCTCTACCTTTCTAAAATGTTTTTTTTGAAAATATAATGTGCTCTTGTAAAATTCTTTTTGAAAGGGGGAGAAGTTTTAAAAATGTTTTTTTGATTGATGGATTAAAAATAAAAAAATCTTTTGCCTTACTTTTCTTTAAGGAAATGTGCTTATATGATTTTCGCATACATATTTCCTTTATCTATTATTTTGATAATATGCATATTCTGAGGGGGAGCTTATCTCTTAAATTATTGCTTATATCCTATAACTAACAAGTGGTATATCTCTTGGCTAACAAGTGGTAAACATGTTATATCCTTTGACTTACATCCTTGTTTGACATGAAATGTTTTATTGATAATACTATCAACATGTCAACAAAGATCATCTCTTGTTCTTTTTCCCTCTATCAATGAAAGAAGGTAAATTTTCTTAAATTTCATATATTTTGATTCTTTCATTGAGAAATGCTTGATGTGTGACAAGTTGCATGATTTTCCTGTTTGAAAATCTTAATTTCATGACCTTATATGGATATCTTGTAAATCCTAATAAGTGATATCAAGTGGTACTTATTTATCATGTGGTATACAAGATATTATATGCTAGACATATTTTCTTAAGCTTGTTACTATCATATGCTAAATATTGATGTACCAAAATATGACAAGTATTGCATGAATAATTTTTCATAGTTAATATTATGAAAAACTAATTTGATTTCATGAAAATATGAAAAACTAATTCATGCTTGATATATGCTAAATACTGATTTCATGTGAATAATTTATCACATGCTTTTGCTCTGATACCATGAAAATTGGAAAGAAAAATATATGCTTGATATGCTTATTGTTTGATATGCTTACATGAATTACATGAATATCCATTCTTGAATATTGCTCATCAACATATTTTTTCTTTGGTGATTTGTCATCATAAAAAAGGGGGAGATTGTGGATATAAGTTTACCCCAAATGGTTTTATGTGTTAAGTTTTGATGATGACAAATACAAGACAAAAAGTACATATTGCTTATGTTCTGTTGCATCCTATATAGAGCATATCCATTAATAATTGATAAATATCTTATTTGGATGTATCTATGAAAGTCTTATATGCATGTTTAACTAACTAGAGTTATACTTTTATGAATCATGCATATGAAGATATTGAATTGTGATTCTGGACTAACTATGCTTGTTTAAGTGAACAATACTTTGTAGGATAGTCCAAGTATCAAGAATGAGTTTGCAACAAGAAAGCAAAAGATCTCAATTAAGCTCAACACAAGGAGAATGTGAACGGATATCTCATGAAGGTTTTGATAACATCAAAGTCATGTCAAAGACCAAGTCCAAAGGAAGATTAAACGGTATAGCTTTTAGGACTTAGGGTCTTTATGTAAGAAGCCTTATGGATATCTCAAATATGTTTTTACAAATGATTTTCCTATGTTAAAATGTCCAACAAATAAGTTTTGAAAAGCTAGTTTTGGTAATAATTCAAATCTATGAAAAATAGCAAAGTTTGAGTTTTGCAAAACTGACCTTTGGTTACTCTTTTGATCATATCTTTCAAAATACTTTGAGTTTTGCTTTGAAACTTCTTTCATTTGAAAATAGACTCAAAGATCTTTCCAATGACTGGTCATTTGCTTTAAACGGATAAAAAATGAAGAAGTTATGATCATTTGAATTTAGTTTTCAAAATCTGTGAGGAGTATTCGAATACAACTTGTGGTATTCGAATACCACAGCATAAAAAACGTTCCAGATGAGTTTTTTAAAAGGGGCATTTGAATACATGATATGGTATTCGAATACCACAGCATAAAAATGTTCCTGAATGAGTTTTTTTAAAGGGGCATTCGAATACATGATATGGTATTTGAATACCACATGCCTAAAAATGTTCCAGACTGTGTTTTAAATAGAGGCATTCGAATACCTCTTAAGGTATTCGAATAACAAGCTTCAGAATTGCCTTTTTAACGTGTTTTAAACAGAGGCATTCGAATACCTCATTTTGGTATTCGAATAACCCATATAAATGTGCTTTTCACGATGGTTGATATCAGTGGCATTCGAATACCACAATAAGGCATTCGAATAACCCACGTATTTCTGCTTTTGGATTTTGAAATTATTACGTAAACGTATTTGTTTTAATTATCACATTAATGACTCAACGGCTATTTTCTGATCAAATGCTCTATAAATAGAGGCCGTGCCTTGTAACACCCCAAATTCTGAATATATGAATGATAATAGCAGAATTACACTGTTTTGGTATTTTCTTTGTGGTATAAAATTAATTTGATTGTTCTGAGATCATACTTGATCATTTTGTGTGATTTACTCCTAGCTAGGAAAAATAATATTTTTCAGGCTGGGAAAATTCTGATCTGTCTTATTTGGAGACGGGGGATCTTACTAAACCCGAATCTGAGTGACTCAGAAAAGAATCTTTTAATTTTTAGAATCTATCTATGAAAATAAAGATATTGTACTGATAAATATCCGTGATTGCATTTATAGCAGTCGTTGCTATGAATGTTGGACCCGATAAGTTCTAATTAATAAGAAAAAGTGCTAGAACATTTCTTGTAAGTAAAATTAAAGTGAACCAATAGGATATAGTCAAAACAAATGGTTGGACTTTTCTAACCAAAGAGAATTGGTCAAGGAAAGAAGTTTAGACTTCTTTGTGGACCATTAGATTAGAAGCTTGACTTAGGAGCTTTGAATCTTCACCATTGATTCAATCAATGGTGCAAAGCAAAGCTTAACAAAACTATCAAGTAATATTCACCATAGATAAGATTAATGGATAAGATTGAGTCAACATTAATTGCTTGACTTTTACTTAGAAACGATTAACCTTAATTTAGTTATCCTAATTACCTAATTAAGAAATTAAGTAAACTAACTTAATTAGGGATTAGTTATAACTTAATCCTTACTTTAATATCCTAATTCTAATTAGAAGTGATGATGCATGCTAAATATGTATTAGATGTAAACTAAATATGTTAAACTAAATTAGTTACACACTTAGATGATTTAGTAAAAATGGTTAGGAGATTAAACCCAACCAATTAACTAATTAATCAACTAGTAAATAAGCTTGGATTAGCAACTAATTAAGGACCTAAACTCACCTAAAACACCATGGACAGCAACAGAATTTGGACAGCCCGCCAAAGAAGACCTAAACATGCCACGGTCCAAATTGAATTGAGCAAAGAAAATTGGAGGCCCAACAAAGAAATGATTTGGATGGCCCAACAAAGAAGACAAATGGCCCAAGAAGGGCGTAAATTGGACATTCAAAGAAGAAGCAATACGTCCAAATAAACATGCAAAGACGGCTCAACAAATTGTGAAGCTTTTATGTGATATTTGAATATCACAATGTCATGCAAAGTCAAGTGTGCAACCAATGAGAAGAGAGAGTCCTTGTGCAATTAATGCATGGCTATTTGCTCAAGCAAATGTTCACTCACGTCAATCACCAAGAACACAGCACGGCAGCAGCTGGATGGAGGGGATAGCTGCAAGTGAATTTTTTTATTTTTATCACCACAATGACTCACGGCTGGCAGCTGTATTATTCACTCAAAATTAGATAATTTTTCAAGTAAAATCATCCACATTTCACGTGTTATCACACGGCTGGGCAGCAGCATTCTCACTTCCTCATTATTCACTTTTTACTTCTCAAACATAAGCCAATTGTCTCCCAAAATATCACACGGCCAGCAGCTCTCACGTCCTCAATTTCACTTTTTACTTCTCAAAACATAAGTCCATTTCTCTCCAAAACACCAAGGAAAACTCACGGTTCTCTCTTCCATCTTCTTCTTCCAATCGGTCACCATCTTGAAATCACACCATTCACCTTTTAAAACACTCATCTCTTAGTTTGTTTTGACTCAAAGTCTATTCTAAGCATTTCTTCTTCACAAGGTTTGTCACAAAACCTATCCTACTTTGTTCAAAGCTTCATCAACCTAAGCTTCTTCAACCTTTTCTTAAAAAGGTAAGCTTTGATTCAAGAATTCCAAGTTTGATTTTAATTTTATTAACCATGATTTTTCCATGGTTTTCAACCTTGATTCTTGTATAGTCCTTCACTAATTTTTCTTAAAAATTTTAGGGCTTGTTAGGAGATTAACAAAGTTTCAAGGCAAGGGAGGAAAGCTTACAAAGCTTGTCTTCAAGAGGTAAGAGGGAGACTCAACCTTACCACTCATGTTCTGGTAGTATGAGGATGAATGCTTCCTATGAAAAATCCTTAAAGATTTATTCACCTATTGTTTGAGGTTAATCACCTATTGTTTGAGGTTCTTGGACTGTATTGATTAGACTGTATTGAGATGTGTCTGCTTGTATTTCTATGTTTGGACTGTATTTGGGATGTGTCTCCTTGTGTTTCTAGGTTCGTATGTGTAATATCTGTGAGATATGATTTTATTTCAATGCTTGCACTGTATGCTGAAATGCTTAAGTAACTGATATTATGTATGTATGTGAAATATATACTGTGAGGAAATTTATACTGTATGTATGTGAAATTTATACTGTAAATTTTATGAGAAAGGGGCTCAATTGTAAATGTTATGGAAATACGGGGCCATTATGTAAATATAAAATTTTGAGGGGCTATAGTGAAAATACTATATTTTGAGGGACGAAAATGTAATTTATGTGTTTTGAAGGACGAAAATATAATTAATCTGTTTTGAGGGACAAAAATGTAATTTATATGTTTTGAGGGACAAGAAAGTAATTATTATATTTTGAGGGACTAAAATGTAATTTATATGTTTTGAGGGACAAGAAAGTAATTATTATATTTTGAGGGACTAAAATGTAATTCATATGATTTTGAGGGGCAATATTGTAATTTTTGTTTTTAAAAGGGGCCATAATATAAATATGATTTTAGAGGGACAATATTGTAATTATGATTTTTAGAGGGGTAAAATAGTAATTTTCATTTTTAATAGGGTCATATTGTAAATAACAATTTTGAGGGCTTAAAACGTAAATATTATGTTTTGGAGGGACTATTTTGGAAATATGAATTTTATGAAGGACTATTTTGGAATTATGAATTTTATGAAGGACTAGTTTAGAAATATGAATTTTATGAAGGAATACTTTGAAAATATGAATTTTATGAGGGACAATTTCGTAAATATAAATTTTACGAGGACTGCTTTCGTAAAATGTGAATTTTATGAAGGATCAAAAATATTATTTAAATGAGAATTATAAAACAAATATTATGTTTTGAGGGGTTATTATGCAAATATGAAAAATGAAGTTGAATTTTGGTGTTAAATGAGGAAAATAGTATTTTTGATTTAAAACATATGAAAAATACTTTATGTGATTGAGAAACGATAAAAAAAAAAATTGATATGTGATTTGAAAATGTGACAGAATCATGTGCGTTTGAAAAATGTGAAAAATATGATTTCACGGTGTAAATACAAGAATGATAATCTTGTTGGGCCAATTTTGAGAACCCCGAATATGAGATAAAGAAAATGAATTGAGAATATGAGATAAAGAAAATGAATTGTGAATAGTACATTTGTATATGCATTGAAAATGTTCGATGGACTGGATAAGGCTATTTGCCTAGGAAGGAGAAAATACATCTCCTGAGTGGGTGCGATATGCGTAGTGTAAGTCTTTCGTTGACCTTGGGGGCATTGGGGTGCGGGTTGCCTACAATGTGCAGTTGGTTGCTCTTCTGTACGTGGGTTAGACCGATATAACACACCAATGATCCCGACCGAGACACTATCCGTAATCAAGATCTGATAAAGACTATCGAGTATGTCTTGGATGTGCAAAACGAGCACGTGGTCTCGAGGCACCTTTGTACCGATATGATCTTTTCGATCACTTTCTCCGATCTCGAGTTGTAGCTCCATGGAGTAGGAAATTGAGTCTATAGGAAATTGAGTCTAGGTGCATATGCTTTGAGATACTGAGAGTATTATCATGATTATTGTTTATGGAATTTAATTATTGAATAATTGAATGTTGATAGGGACATGATCGTAATTATGGCTTATTGTATGAATTATGATGATAAATGATATTATTGGCATAATTGTAACTATATATGATATGTTGATATGAGATATGATACGTAATAGATAAATGATATCGTGACATAATTGTAATTATGTATAATATGTTGGCATGAGAATTTGTATGTATTTATCTTCATTGCTACCGTATTGGTATTGGCATAGGTGATCTCACCTCTTGTATGTATATATTGTATCATGTTTATATGTTGTTAAGATACTGAGCCGGACGTAGAGCGAGAAGTAGAAAAAGACCCAGATTCCGTTGAGAATTTCGAGTTCTGATGGCAGTGGAGATCCCTAGCTTCTTGGGTTACATGAGACTGACATTCATTGACGGGGACAATGCATGGACTGAAGATCTTGATAGGGAGAGTATATATTATTTAGGAGATGTAAACATTAGACTAAGTAGGCTACAGTCAGGGAACCCTTACTTTTCGGTTACTATTATGTACATTTAGAGTTCCGTATATCTATCAGGCAGCACTGGGGAGCGTATTATCGCACCCCTAGAGAGAGTAGTGTCGTATCGTCCGCTCGGACATTTGTTCCCCGGATTTTACGTCGTGTTGGGATTCCCCCACCCGGGGAGTCTGAGGAGGATCCATCTGAGGGTCCGTTTTCTTCTGAGGGCTCAGCTGCCTAGTTGTACTTGGGCAAAGATGTCAATATAAATAGTGTTTAAACTTTTTGGAGTGACTAGTTTGTAATATTTATAGTATGAGAGTGTTAAAGATTTGTATATGTATAACAAGAGACTTGGATATGTATAATGATGTAAATTATTTGTAATGATGCTGTGATGTTTTATTTTCTACTAAGTTTATTTTCTTGTTATTGAGAAATTTTGAAACTCGTATTTTTACCTACAACGTACATTATCTAAATAAGGTTAATTTGGTAATTATGTAACATAAATGTGGCATCCTAAGGTGGGTGTTACATTAGTTGGTATCAGAGCCCAAGTTAGAGTCTTTTGGGTTTGTGGGTAGGCTTGTCTTGTTTGTGTTGTGTGAATCTCTGATGTTGAACACAGAGATATGTTTTCGTTTTCGAAATGAGACGATGTTATGTGAAATAATTACGTTTAGTTTGTCGTGTTTTAATTTTATTTATCTTTGAAGAAAGATAATGGAACGCAGTGAACATGAGCATGTGAACGCGAGACGTGATGAAGCTCGTATAACTGCAGCTAGAAGTGTTATGCAAAAGATGATTGAAGTAGCAGTACAATAGAGACAGATGATCACTCAGCAGCAGGAACTGATAATCGAACTTCATAGCTTACTAGGATTGGAGTAGTCATCGGATGTGAGAAGCTGTAACTTAGAACATTTGATAATCCAAGATGGAAGGAAGCGTAAAGTCGTTCGTGTTCAGCAAAAGTCGTATGTACAACCATTGAGGAGGCAACAACGAGCAAAGAGGGGGAGTACTAGTGATAACGATTTTGGTCAGACTGTACATTTTAAGTGTGGGAAAAGATCATCTCACCAGAGATTGTCAGCATAAAGGAATTATTTGTTATCGATGTAGGAAGCCTGGACATTTTTCTAGGAATGGTGATCAATTGAAGATGGAACTTTCCATTAGTGATACATGTATTTCAAAATCTCAAGAAGAAGAAAGAGTCAAAAGTGCGAGAGAGTGTAGTGAGAACATTCAAATACAAAAAAAAAAAAACTTAAGGAGCAAGGAAATTGTGCCATGTAGGGTAATCTTAAAACTGTCATCATGATGCGTAAAGTAACCCAGTCTTTTGTGATCTGTGACTGTGTAAATCTTTTGGGGTTATCCATATTTTGTTCTTTTCATAATACTATGTCAACTTCTAAACTTGTTCTTACCACTTGAGTTTGTATAGAACTACCTTGTTATTATTTGAGTTTGAAACTCTTCTATTAATCTGCTTTGTCTATTTTTTTTTTTCAAATAGACTGAGTAAATCGATTTGACTTATCCGTGTCTTTATTATAATGTGATTTGAGTATTTCTACTCTTCTTGTTAAACTTGTTGGTTATACTTAAATTTTCTAACTCTACCTTGCATCTATTGGATATCAAATCTTTTCTGTTGATTTGATTTGTTTATCTAACATTTCATCTATTTGTGATCCTGACTTTTAAATGGATTGGTTATTTTCCAACCATATCCTACTAGATTGTTGCAAAGCAATTTTATTGTTTTCCTTGACCTGAGATTTTTGGATTTGAATCCAGAAAGTTCATTTCTAAAATTATTGGACTATGTTCGTTTCAAAATCTATTAGACCATCTCAAATTCTTTGCTAGACTAATCTAGTAACTTACTGAAAAGTCTTATTACTTTTCCTTATGACCTTCATAGTGTCTTTCATGTATCTCAATTAAAAAGGATCATTCATGATTCAACTTATGTTATAATATCAAATACAGTACAATTAGAAGAAAACTTGATCTATGAGACAATTTCTGTTAAGAGTAAAAATAGGCAAGTAGAACAACTTATCTTGATGAAGAAAATCTGGGATGATGTGACGACAGGGGAGCCAGAAGATCAAATGAAGGAAATCGTTATTCGTTCCAAGATCGACTTGTGTACTGGTTGTTATCAGATTCACGTGAAGGTAGAGAATGTTCCGAGACAATTTTTCAGATGCGTTACAAGAACTATGAATAGTCAGTACTACCATTCGGGGTAGGAAATGTCTTGACGATGTTCACGAATTGTATAAATAGGATTTTTTTTTTTTGGACAAAATTGTCATTGTTGGCAATATTTTGACCTATTCTCGAAATTCCAAGGAGCATGCTGAAGATTTCAATGTAGTTCTTCAATTTTGAAGAAGAAGAAGGAGTTATGCGCGAAATTAATCAAACATAAATTCTATTACAAGGAGTTCAACTTGTGGATTTAGATTGAGTGATAAAATCAAATGGAAAAGTGGTGACGTATACTTCAAGGCGGTGGAACGTGCATGAGAAGAATTGTTCGAGTTACGTTTTAGGATATGCGATAGTTGTTTTGCAAGGAAAATTTGAAGACGTTTTCTTTCCTATAAAGTTCACAATAAATTCAAAGGCTTGAAGTACCTGTTCAATCAAGAAGGACTTGGATATCAGGAAGAGACGAATAGTTAGAATTTTCAAAGGACTTGTTAAGATGAATTTTTAGTATTGATAGAGTTCATATACAACGATAGTTTCATTTGAGCATGGGGATGACACCCTGTGAGACATTATATGGGAGACGCTGTAGAACGCCTTTGCGTTGGTATCGTACTGGTGAAAGTAACATCGTGGGACCGAAAATTGTGCGGCACTAACTAAGGAAGGGAAGATACTTCGAGATAAGATGAGGATGACTCAGACGCGACAGAAGAGTTATGCTGATAAAAGACCCAGATTGCTTGAATTCGAAGAAGGTGACCATGTATTTTTACGTGTGACGCCTATGACTGGAGTTGGACGAGTAATCAAGTCGAGGGAGCTTATTCCCAAGTTTATCGGACCATATCGATACTTCATCGGATAGGTCCCAGTAGCTTATCAAGTTGCACTGCCACCGTTTTTATCAAATCTTCATAACGTATTTCACGTATCACAACTACGGAAATATATTCCAGATCCGACTCACATTATCGAACTAGATACTGTACAACTAAAGAAGAACTTGATCTACGAGACAGTTCCAGTCAGGATTGAAGACCGAAGGATAAAGCAACTTCGAGGAAAGGACATTGCATTAGTTAAAGTAGTTTGGAACGATGTAAGTGGTGAAGCCACATGGGAGTTGGAAGAAAAGATTAGAGAGCAGTATCCATTTTTGTGTTAAGTGTATATCAAGTTTCGAGGACGAAACTTTATTTTAGAGGGGGAGAGTTGTAACACCCCAAATTCTGACTATATGAATGATAATAGCAGAATTACACTGTTTTGGTATTTTCTTTGTGGTATAAAATTAATTTGATTGTTCTGAGATCATACTTGATCATTTTGTGTGATTTACTCCTGGCTAGGAAAAATAATATTTTTCAGGCCGGGGAAATTCTGATCTGTCTCATTTGGAGACGGGGGATCTTACTAAACCCGAATCTGAGTGACTCAGAAAAGAATCTTTTAATTTTTAGAATCTATCTATGAAAATAAAGATATTGTACTGATAAATATCCGTGATTGCATTTATAGCAGTCGTTGCTATGAATGTTGGACCCGATAAGTTCTAATTAATAAGAAAAAGTGTTTAGAACATTTCTTGTAAGTAAAATTAAAGTGAACCAATAGGATATAGTCAAAACAAATGGTTGGACTTTTCTAACCAAAGAGAATTGGTCAAGGAAAGAAGTTTAGACTTCTTTGTGGACCATTAGATTAGAAGCTTGACTTAGGAGCTTTGAATCTTCACCATTGATTCAATCAAATCAATGGTGCAAAGCAAAGCTTAACAAAACTATCAAGTAATATTCACCATAGATAAGATTAATGGATAAGATTGAGTCAACATTAATTGCTTGACTTTTACTTAGGAAACTAATTAACCTTAATTTAGTTATCCTAATTACCTAATTAAGAAATTAAGTAAACTAACTTAATTAGGGATTAGTTATAACTTAATCCTTACTTTAATATCCTAATTCTAATTAGAAGTGATGATGCATGCTAAATATGTATTAGATGTAAACTAAATATGTTAAACTAAATTAGTTACACACTTAGATGATTTAGTAAAAATGGTTAGGAGATTAAACCCAACCAATTAACTAATTAATCAACTAGTAAATAAGCTTGGATTAGCAACTAATTAAGGACCTAAACTCACCTAAAACACCATGGACAGCAGCAGAATTTGGACAGCCCAGCAGCACCTAAACATGCCACGGTCCAAATTAATTGAGCAAAGAAAATTGGAGGCCCAACAAAGAAATGATTTGGATGGCCCAACAAAGAAGACAAATGGCCCAAGAAGGGGCGTAAATTGGACATTCAAGAAGAAGAATACGTCCAGCCCAAAAACATGCAAAGACGGTTCAACAAATTGTGAAGCTTTTATGTGATATTTGAATATCACAATGTCATGCAAAGTCAAGTGTGCAACCAATGAGAAGAGAGAGTCCTTGTGCAATTAATGCATGGCTATTTGCTCAAGCAAATGTTCACTCACGTCAATCACCAAGAACACAAAGACGGCAAAGAAATGGATGGAGGGATAGTCAAGTGAATTTTTTATTTTTATCACCACAATGACTCACGGTACATGGTAAATGTATTATTCACTCAAAATTAGATAATTTTTCAAGTAAAATCATCCACATTTCACGTGTTATCACACGGCTGGCAAGCAGCAAGATTCTCACTTCCTCATTATTCACTTTTTACTTCTCAAACATAAGCCAATTGTCTCCCAAAATATCACACGGCCAGCAGCTCTCACGTCCTCATTTTCACTTTTTACTTCTCAAAACATAAGTCCATTTCTCTCCAAAACACCAAGGAAAACTCACGGTTCTCTCTTCCATCTTCTTCTTCCAATCGGTCACCATCTTGAAATCACACCATTCACCCTTTAAAACACTCATCTCTTAGTTTGTTTTGACTCAAAGTCTATTCTAAGCATTTCTTCTTCACAAGGTTTGTCACAAAACCTATCCTACTTTGTTCAAAGCTTCATCAACCTAAGCTTCTTCAACCTTTTCTTAAAAAGGTAAGCTTTGATTCAAGAATTCCAAGTTTGATTTTAATTTTATTAACCATGATTTTTCCATGGTTTTCAACCTTGATTCTTGTATAGTCCTTCACTAATTTTTCTTAAAAATTTTAGGGCTTGTTAGGAGATTAACAAAGTTTCAAGGCAAGGGAGGAAAGCTTACAAAGCTTGTCTTCAAGAGGTAAGAGGGAGACTCAACCTTACCACTCATGTTCTGGTAGTATGAGGATGGTCTGTTCGGTGAAAAATCCTTAAGGATTTATTCACCTATTGTTTGAGGTTAATCACCTATTGTTTGAGGTTCTTGGACTGTATTGATTAGACTGTATTGAGATGTGTCTGCTTGTATTTCTATGTTTGGACTGTATTTGGGATGTGTCTGCTTGTGTTTCTAGGTTCGTATGTGTAATATCTGTGAGATATGATTTTATTTCAATGCTTGCCTGTATGCTGAAATGCTTAAGTAACTGATATTATGTATGTCTGTGAAATATATACTGTGAGGAAATTTATACTGTATGTATGTGAAATTTATACTGTAAATTTTATGAGAAAGGGGCTCAATTGTAAATGTTATGGAAATACGGGGCCATTATGTAAATATAAAATTTTGAGGGGCTATAGTGAAAATACTATATTTTGAGGGACGAAAATATAATTTATGTGTTTTGAAGGATGAAAATATAATTAATCTATTTTGAGGGACAAAAATGTAATTTATATGTTTTGAGGGACAAGAAAGTAATTATTATATTTTGAGGGACTAAAATGTAATTTATATGTTTTGAGGGACAAGAAAGTAATTATTATATTTTGAGGGACTAAAATGTAATTCATATGATTTTGAGGGGCAATATTGTAATTTTTGTTTTTAAAAGGGGCCATAATATAAATATGATTTTAGAGGGGCAATATTGTAATTATGATTTTTAGAGGGGTAAAATAGTAATTTTCATTTTTAATAGGGTCATATTGTAAATAACAATTTTGAGGGCTTAAAACGTAAATATTATGTTTTGGAGGGACTATTTTGGAAATATGAATTTTATGAAGGACTATTTTGGAATTATGAATTTTATGAAGGACTAGTTTAGAAATATGAATTTTATGAAGGAATACTTTGAAAATATGAATTTTATGAGGGACAATTTCGTAAATATAAATTTTACGAGGGACTGTTTCGTAAAATGTGAATTTTATGAAGGACTGTTGTGAAAATATTATTTAAATGAGAATTATAAAACAAATATTATGTTTTGAGGGGTTATTATGCAAATATGAAAAATGAAGTTGAATTTTGGTGTTAAATGAGGAAAATAGTATTTTTGATTTAAAACATATGAAAAATACTTTATGTGATTGAGAAACGATAAAAAAAAAAATTGATACGTGATTTGAAAATGTGACAGAACTGTTGTGCGTTTGAGAAAATGTGAAAAATATGATTTCACGGTGTAAATACAGTAATGATACTGTTGGGCCAATTTTGAGAACCCCGAATATGAGATAAAGAAAATGAATTGAGAATATGAGATAAAGAAAATGAACTGTGAATAGTGCATTTGTATATGCATTGAAAAGGTCCGATGGACTGGATAAGGCTATTTGCCTAGGAAGGAGAAAATACACCTCCTGAGTGGGTGCGATATGCGTAGTGTAGGTCTTTCGTTGACCTTGGGGGCATTGGGGTGCGGGTTGCCTACAATGTGCAGTTGGTTGCTCTTCTGTACGTGGGTTAGACCGATATAACACACCAATGATCCGGACCGAGACACTATCCGTAATCAAGATCTGATAAAGACTATCGAGTATGTGCTGGATGTGCAAAACTGAGCACGTGGTCTGAGGCACCTTTGTACCGATATGATCTTTTCGATCACTTTCTCCGATCTGAGTTGTAGCTCCATGGAGTAGGAAATTGAGTCTATAGGAAATTGAGTCTAGGTGCATATGCTGAGATACTGAGAGTATTATCATGATTATTGTTTATGGAATTTAATTATTGAATAATTGAATGTTGATAGGGACATGATCGTAATTATGGCTTATTGTATGAATTATGATGATAAATGATATTATTGGCATAATTGTAACTATATATGATATGTTGATATGAGATATGATACGTAATAGATAAATGATATCAGTGACATAATTGTAATTATGTATAATATGTTGGCATGAGAATTTGTATGTATTTATCTTCATTGCTACCGTACTGGTATTGGCATAGGTGATCTCACCTCTTGTATGTATATATTGTATCATGTTTATATGTTGTTAAGATACTGAGCCGGACGTAGAGCGAGAAGTAGAAAAATACCCAGATTCCGTTGAGAATTTCGAGTTCTGATGGCAGTGGAGATCCCTAGCTTCTTGGGTTACATGAGACTGACATTCATTGACGGGGACAATGCATGGACTGAAGATCTTGATAGGGAGAGTATATATTATTTAGGAGATGTAAACATTAGACTAAGTAGGCTACAGTCAGGGAACCCTTACTTTTCTTACTATTTATGTACACTTAGAGTTCCCTATATCTATCAAAGACTGGGAGCGTATTATCGCACCCCTAGAGAGAGTAGTGTCGTATCGTCCGCTCGGACATTTGTTCCCCGGATTTTACGTCGTGTTGGGATTCCCCCACCCGGGAGTCTGAGGAGGATCCATCTGAGGGTCCGTTTTCTTCTGAGGGCTCAGCTGCCTAGTTGTACTTGGGCAAAGATGTCAATATAAATAGTGTTTAAACTTTTTGGAGTGACTAGTTTGTAATATTTATAGTATGAGAGTGTTAAAGATTTGTATATGTATAACAAGAGACTTGGATATGTATAATGATGTAAATTATTTGTAATGATGCTGTGATGTTTTATTTTCTACTAAGTTTATTTTCTTGTTATTGAGAAATTTTGAAACTCGTATTTTTACCTACAACGTACATTATCTAAATAAGGTTAATTTGGTAATTATGTAACATAAATGTGGCATCCTAAGGTGGGTGTTACATGCCTCACGTCTGAAATACACGAAATTTCTGAAATTATTTTGGTTGTGCTAAAATGCTTTTACATAATTCTCTCTTTTTCTCTGTGCTCTTTTGGTAAATTTCTGAGATATCCTTAGAGAGCTTCATAGAGCTTCAATTTGTATAATTTACTCTGAGTGAGAGTTTCTCTTCATCTATATTTCTGTTCTTCTACATTAAGGGTGAGGTATCCTTCAAGATTTGTAAAGGGGGTGAGGTATCCCTCTAAGGTTTGTGTAAGGGTGAAGTATCCTCATAGCCGTTTGAGACTTTAGCACAAGGGTAGAGTTTCCCTGTGTGTGAAAAGTGCTCTCTTATGTAAAGGTTGCAAGCACCTATTGAAGCTTGTACATATAGTGAAAAATCTCGAACTCGTGTTTCGGGATCGGACGTAGACCACAAGTGGTTCTTTGGTCGAACCAGGATAAATATCGTGCCTGCTTCTTCTTCTCTTTATCTCTTTATTTTGTGCAATCTTTATTTTACGTAATTTTATATTATTGCACATTTATTTATATAATTTTATATTATTGTACATTTATTTATTTACAGCTCTTAAACCTTTCTTTCTTCATCTCGCAATTCTTTCTCTTTTATTTAATAGCTTAAATATTTGTATTTATTTTAAGAGCATTTGCGAAAAGTTTTTTAATACCCAATTCACCCCCCCTCTTGGGTAATGGTTGTCATGACTAACAGTAGCTAATCTTTGTCTCATGACCAAAGATGACCTAGAGGTAGAATCTCTTATAATTGTTGAGACTATCAAATTACTCAATTTATAAATCGATTCACCAAATTACTTGTAGTGTAAGGCACAATTGGGTTGAGCCCTTGGATCACTTTAATTAAGTAATTAGATTAAGAGGTTAACAGATGGGAAAAGAGTTGCAGAATTAATCACCTAAAAGTAATTAAAAACTGTAACAGAATTAGATAAACAACCAATTCAAGGAAATAAACTAATCTTAAGTTTAATCCATTCTTGATCACTAAGAATCCACTTAATTGCTAACCAAGTTCTTGGCCTTAGATCACATCAAGAAGTCTTAAGATGCTCAATCAATTCTCTACTAGATAAGCATCTAGAATTTAATTAATCAAGGTTAGACGAATTAAACATACATCTAAGCCTAAATTAACCTAAAACCCATAATTCAACCAAACTAAATAATCCATCAAACACCTTTGATGCATTGTTTAGTCTCTGTAATCCTCATTAAACGTGTGGTAATTATGCAATTATAACACCAGCATCAAATAAAGTAATTGAATTAAAATCAAAAGAGGTAGAAGAGAAATTTGATTAACAATTAAATGAAAAATAATCAAAATAAGATCTCAGAATTAAATATCAAGATTGTCAATCCCTAAGATTGATTAAAAGGTTCTAGCCCTCCATGGATGGGAAGAAAGAAAGTTAGAAAAGAATGAAACCTAGAGAGATAAGAGAGGCAAAAAGATAATGAGAGAAAGTGGAAGAGAAGAGCAAAATTCTAGGTTTGTCTCGGAGTTTCTGCTTCTCCTTAAATAAATGCCTCTAAAATTGAAAATCCAAATTTTCCCATAGCTTAAGGTTAATCTTCTTCCTCTTAACTTTAATTGGACACCTAATTTTCCTAATTTGGGCTTAGGATGAGAGAGTTATGCTCAAAACAATTTTAGTAGTTCTTTAGACCCATCAACTAACTTCAAAGGCTGAGAACACCATCAAAATGTCATAGTTTTGATAAGTTGTCTCATAAGAGTTGAATATTTGTGTCTCATCTTTCCAATGGTACTGGTCCTAGCTCCATATGACTTCTATAACCCAAATTATGGCCCAATCCTTGCATATTGTCCAGGTTCCAGTAATAGTAACTTTGTTCTGACTTCCAGGCCCAATCTGGCCCACTAGACATCCAATTCAGCCTTGGAATTTTCATCAAAGTTGTAGAGATTTCTCTCAGATTCCCTAAAAGTAAAATTTATAATATTTAGATGTCTAGAACTCAAGTTATGACCGAAATACAGAAACAATATAAAATTTTCAATAATGCTAAAATATATAATTAAGCCCAATTTGTACCCAAACTTATAAAATATCGCCAAGACTAATCAATTAAGCATATAAAATGTCTAAGACTAAATGTGAGGGTTAAGTAATGTATAAAAATTGTGTTTATCAATCTCAAACTCATGAATCTCAACCTTCTTATGAGGAATTGCAAGATGCCTTTGAGGAATTGCATGAAGAATCCATGAGACTTGCAAAAATGGCTTCATCTTCAAAGAAAACAATTTTCTCTTTTGAAAATCAAATATCTTCTTTAAACAAAGAAATTTAGGAATTGAAGTTAGAAAATGAGACTCTTGGATTAATTGATGCTAATTCTTCATACTCCACTTGCTCTTCTAAAAATGATGCTCTCTCTTCGTTTTCTTCATGTCACTCATGTAATGCCCTAACTTTCTCTTGTTTTTGGTTTATCCATGTAATCTGTGTTATTATGAATTTCTATGAATTTTTATGAATTATTTGGTGAATGTGGATTATTTTAATATTATTTTTAGAAAATTTTGGACTGTTTAACCGGGGCCGGGGGATCTTACTAAACCCTTGACTAAAAGCCCTGTGGTGGCTCCTCTTGGTGGAACTTTTGTTGTTTATGAATACTATTGATCATTGTCATGAGATCATGCATTGTGAAAGTCGGAATGACTTGTTGTCAAGGCTGTATGCCTAGGAGATGAATTATACCTTTGTGCAGGTGCGAATTGCGTAGTGTAGTTCACTAGTTGAACTTGGAGGCGTCGGGCCGTGGGTATCCCATTTGGACAGTTGGTAGCTCCACTAGGCTATGGTGACTGTGCAACGTACTGACGATCTTGACCAAATACTATCCTATTCCTGATCTGGTTGAGAGTGTCTTGTATAGCCATGTTGCGTAGACTGATTATATTGAGAAGCACATGATTTGAGGCTAATGATATACAGACACTAACTCCCTGATCATTTTCTCCGATGTTGGTTTGAACTCCATGGAGTAGATGTCAATCTATTGTGCATCCACATAAACATTAAGCATTTTATTGTGATGCATTTATACTGAGGAATTATCTGTTGTTACACTGTGGAATTGTCTGTTGATATATTATTGCAATGACTTTGAGAATTTTATGACTATAATGATTATTTCTATACTCTGTGATTTAACTGATATTGCTGTCTCTTGCTACCTTACTGGTATTGATGTAGAGAATCTCACCTTTTTGTATGATTTTTCTGTCTGTTTTTCTGCTCTACGTGTTCCTATTGATAAAGATTAAGGGAATAAGAAGAAGATTTACTGTTTTCATTGTTTTGCTTTTTGGATGGCTACTCGTAGAGATTCTATTGGTTTTGTTAGAGTTCTATTCCACGGAGGCACAGATGCATGGCGCATCGACTGGGGCCTTGAACGAATTAGATATGTTGGGGGAATTGACTTTGTCTATTTGTAGGACCCGTGATGGGGTTCCCTTTTTCTCTCTTAGTGTTTTTGTGCGTCTAAAGTTCTTCATGCCTATTAGGGAGCTGTGGGGTGACTTGCATTATACCCCTAGAGAGGATCCGGACCTCGTGGTATCATCTGTTAGGACTATTATCCGTGAGCTTCTGCCACAGCTGAGAGGGTTGGCTGGGGAGGAGTCTGAAGAGGAGGAACCAACGGAGGAGTCCGAAGAGGATCCAATGGAGGGTCCAAGGGAAGATCTTGCTTCCTAGGTCTCTAGACTTAGGTTAGTCGATATTTTGTTAAACTACTGCCTATGTCTTTTGTGTATAAACTTGTAAATTATTGGGTGGACTATGATCCATGCCACTGTTGTATATTCTTTTGGTGTGTAATACATAGTATGTTATATTCTGTGTCGTTTATGTTTATGCTTTTGAAAAGAAAATTTATAATCTGTATTTTCCAAGAATGAATTTTTTTTTCGCGTTTTATATAAAGCTTTGATGTTTTGGGGTGTAAATGTGGCACCCTAAGGAGGGTATTACAACTCATGTCTATCTTTGGAAAAAGAAGTTGACTATTTGAAAAATACCATTGCTAATTTTACATCAGGAAGGGATAACTTGAACATCTTACTTGGGAAATAAATATGTGTGTTTGATAAGGATAGATTGGGTTACAATCCTAATAAACAACAAAAGTTTTATAAGAACTTCTTTGTTTCCTTAAGTGTGTCACGTAGTCCTTTTGTTACATGTTTTCATAGTGCATCCACATGTAGCATTATGAATAACTCTTATGTTGGTCAAAAGAAAATATGGGTTCTAAAGGGCTCTTTGCCCAAAACTAACACACATGGACCCAAAAAGATTTGGGTACCTAAAACCAAAACTTGAACATGCTTTGTAGGTGTGCTTGAAGGCTAACAGCTCAAATTGGTACCTTGATAGTGGCTGCTCCAAGCACATGACTAATGATGGATCCAAGTTCTCATTTCTTGCTCCCAAGAAACATGGACATATCACTTATAAGGATAATAATAAAGGAAGAATTCTTGGAGTTGGAAAAGTCAATAAAAACCCTTCTACCTCAATTGATAATGTTTTGTATGTAGAAGGACTCAAACATAACTTTCTTAGCATAAGTCAATTATGTGACAAGGAAAATAAATTTATCTTTGACTCTAATTGTTGCATAATTGAAGGTAAGGATGATAAACAAGTTAAGTTTGTTGGTTATAGGGTTGACAATATCTACATGATTAATCTAGATGACATAATCTCTCAAGATGCTAAATGTCTTATGATTAAGGAAAGTGATTCATGGTTTTGGCATATAATAATTGCCCAAATTCACATAGATCATCTAAACAAATTAGTTTCAAAAGAATTAGTAATTGGATTCCCTAAGTTCAATTTTGAAAAAGATAAACTTTGTGATTCATGTCAAAAGGAAAAACAAGTAAATGTCTCTTTTAAATCTAAAAATATTGTTTCTAGCTCTAGACCTTTACAACTTTTGCATATGGATCTTTTTGGACCTTCAAGAACTATGAGATTTGGTGGGAATTATTATGCTCTTGTGATTGTGGATGATTACTCTAGATACACATGGACACTATTTCTTGCTCACAAGATTGATGCTTTTAATGCATTTAGAAAACTTTCCAAAGTTATTCAAAATGAGAAAAATTGTAGCATTAGATCTATTATAAGTGATCATGGTGGGAAATTTGAAAATCAAGAGTTTGAAATGTTTTGTAATGAAAATGACATTGAGCATAATTTCTTAGCTCCTAGAACTCCACAACAAAATGGAGTAGTTGAAAGGAAAAATAGATCTTTGGATGAATTGGCTAGAATTATGCTCATTGAAACAAATCTTCCTAAGTATTTTTAGGTGGATACACTGAGTACCGCTTGTTATGTAATGATTAGGACCCTAATAAGGGCAATTTTAAAGAAAACTCCCTATAAATTATACAAAGGAAGGAAACCAAAATTTCTCATCTTTATGTCTTTAGATGCAAATGCTTTGTTTTGAACAATGGAAAAGATAACTTGGGCAAGTTTGATGCAAAATCTAATGAGGGGATATTTATTGGTTATTCTCTTAGTAGTCAAGCTTTTAGAGTCTATAATAAGAGAACTATGACCATGGAAGAATCTATACATGTTGTATTTGATGTGACAAACCCCATTGGACTGGAAAAGGATGATGTTGTAGAGATTTTGACTAATACTCACTTGAAGAACAAAGAGGAAGTGCAAAGGAAAGAAAGCTAAAGTGAGCAAATACCACCACAACAAGAGGAGCAACAATCCAATGGTCTTCCAAAAGAATGAAAAACTTCAAGATACCAGCCCCTTGACAAAGTTATTGGGGATGTTTCACAAGGGGTAACAACTCAAAACTTAGATATACATGCAATCATATGAATTTTGTTTCCCAAGTTGAACCTAAAGACATAGATGAGGCCATTAATGATGAACATTAGATCTTGGCTATGCAAGAATGGTTAAATCAGTTTGAAAGGAATCAAGTTTGGGAACTTGTTCCAAGATCAAATGATCATCCTATTATTGGTACCAAATAGGTCTTTAAGAACAAACTTGATGAAACAGGAGTAATAATAAGAAATAAAGCTAGGTTGATTGCTAAAGGATATAATCAAGAAGAAGGAATTGATTATGAAGAAACTTATGCTCCTGTTGCTAGATTAGGAGCCATTAGAATGTTACTTGTATTTGCTTGCATCATGAATTTTAAGCTTTACCAAATGGATGTAAAAAGTACTTTTCTAAATGATTTTATTTAAGAAGAAGTATATGTGGAGCAACCTCCTGGTTTTGAAAGTTGAGTTGCCCAACCATGTTTTCAAATTGAAAAAGGCCTTATATGACTTAAAACAAGCTCCTACAGCTTGGTATGAAAGGTTGAGTATGTTCCTTTTAGAAAATGGTTTTTCAAGAGGCAAGGTTGACACAACACTTTTTATTAAAAACAAAAAGCATGACATTCTCCTTGTGCAAATTTATGTTGATGATATTATATTTGGTGCTATTAATGAATCTTTGTGTAAGGAGTTTGCGATTCTAATGTAAAGTGAATTTGAAATACCTATCATAGGTGAACTTAACTTCTTTCTTGGACTTCAAATCAAGCAAACAAGGGATGGAACATTCATAAGTCAAACCAAGTATTGCAAGGTGTTGCTCAAGAAGTTTGAAATGGGAAATGCTAAAGAAATGGCTACCCCAGTGAAGACCTTTTACTATTTGGACAAGGATGAATGAGGTAACTCCATAGAAATCACTAAATATAGAAGTATGATTGACTCACTCCTTTACCTTACTGTAAGTAGACTGGATATAATGTTTAGTGTGTGCATGTGTGCTAGATATCAAACTTGTCCTAAAGAATATCATCTAGGTGTTGCTAAAAGAATAATGAAATATCTTGTTGGCACTACACAAATGGGCTTGTGGTACCCCAAGGTGCCTCATGTAGTTTGATTGGTTATTTTAATTCTAACTTTGTCAGATGCAAAGTGGATAGGAATAGTACTAGTGAGACATGCCACTTGCTTGGAAGCTCTTTAGTTTCTTGGCATAGCAAAAAATAAAATAGTGTGGCATTGTTGACAACTGAAGCTGAGTATGTTGTAGCCAGAAATTGTTGTGCTCAAATCTTTTGGATGAAGCAACAACTTCTAGATTATGGACTCTATCTTGATCATATCCCTATAAAATGTGATAACACTAGTGCAATTAATTTAACTAAGAACCCAATCATGCACTCTAAAACTAAGCATATTGAAATTAAGCACCACTTAATAAGAGATCATGCACAAAAAGGGGATTGTGTTCTTGAATTTGTGGAAATATCAAAACAATTAGCTGATATCTTTATAAAACCTTTGGCAAAAGAAAGTTTCTTTTATATAAGAGGTGAACTTGGCATAATTGATCTTTCATGCATTGAATGATTGTTTGTGTTTTCTACATAATTTTTCTTGTTGATTTTGTTTCATGAATCCTATACTGACTTGAGCATTGGAGGTTCCCCTAAATTTATTTTGTAGGTGCTCTCATCATGATTAAGCCCTCTAATTTGCTCAAGAAGTGTTTCGATGAAGTGTGCTAAAGTTTGGCTACAAAATTCTCATCTTTACTGATATGGTAATGGATTATGGAATGTGGTAATCGATTACAAGGTCTCTAGCAAGTGAAAATTTCAATTTTTGGATGTGGTATTCAATTACATGGGGTATGTAATCGATTACAGGACCTTTGGAATGTGTTTTAAGTGATGGCAGTAGTGTGGTAATCGATTACCAAATGTGGTTTTCGATTACAAAGTCTCTAGCAAGCAAATATGGTTCGTGGTAACCTTGATGTTGATCATTATGTTAACCCTGTTATGTTATTAGGCTGTTTCTCTTGCTTATTTCATGATGCCATTCCTTTTCCATAATGCCAAAAGGGGGAGAGTATGAGTTGCGTGAATAAGGGGGAGAGTTTCATGTGAATTAATTGTCATAAATCTTTTTTCTTGAACTCTTCTACTTGAATCTCATGCATGAATTAAGGGAGAGTGTTGTGTTTTTAGCTCTAATCATTATATATATGCTGTTCTTTACCTTTGTTGGTTTTTCATCATCAAAAAGGGGGAGAATGTGAATGCTTATTTCATGAAAGTTTTTATGATAACAAAGCTATGTCAAAGATCAAGTCCAAAGGAAGCTCTAAAGAAATAGACCTACAGGACTTAAGATCTTTTTGTGAGAAGTGATTTAGGATATCTCAATAAGTTTTAAAATGATTTTTGAAAAGTTCATCATGAAGTCTTTTTGTTAGTGGTTGTTGGTTTTGAAAAATCTAGGTGGTTTTACACAAAATCATGTTTTAAACTTAGGTTATGAAAATCTTGTTTGAATCATTGAAAAGCCGAAGTCTTAGTTGTTGGAAATCTTTATCAAGTTTGTTTGGGCTCAAAAGTTGGTTTTAGAATAGTTGTAATATCTTACAAGAGCTTCATAATCTATTACAAGCATATCATTAAAGCTCATAATTGATTACCACAAGCTTGTAATCGATTACAAACTTCCCAAAACTCGTTTTCCTCAAAACAGAAGCATGGCAATCAATTGTGAAATGTTGTAATCAATTACCAAGAGTTTCAAACTTCTAAAACTCATGGTAATCGATTACCATATGCTTAGAATCGATTACCACTCCTCTAAAACCAACAAGAGCTAGTTTTTAATGCATTAAATGCTACACCAACTCTCTCTAACTACTCGATTTTATTGATGGGCTATAAATTCAAGTCTCGGGGCACTTAATGCTAACTCTTAAACATTTAACAACCTATTCCCAAGCATTAAATTTGAGATTTGATCCGTTCAATGTAACACCCCCTTCCGGGGAGCATTACATATTAGACCGACTCTTACATTTTAAAATCCTTTACTCAAGTTATAAAAGTAAATAGTGTAAGATATGAGTTTCAAAAGCTTCTTTTTAATGGATAACATAAACTAGTCAAACTTTGGGAATACAAAACATAAGAACCATAGAATAAATAAAAGATTTCAGTCTTAGGAACTAAAAAGAGTTTTCATAAAGCAAAGTTTACTACATCTTTAAGTACATCATTTGCATAACCCAAAAACATAAAACTTAAGTACTCCAAAATAAAAATACCTATACATATAACTACCAAATGAAAATTGAGCCTTGACCAAGTCCAAACACCTGAAGAATGGGCTCTTGCACCCGATCTTCGTCCAAAACCCCATCAGGATCCCCAATAGACAATGTAACACCCCAAATTCTGACTATGTGAATAGTAATAGCAGAATTACACTGTTTTATATTTTCTGTGTGTTATAAAAATAGTTTGACTGTTCTGAGACCATTTTTGATCATTTTGTGTGATTTGCTCCGAGTCAAGAAAATAATAATTTTCTGACCGAAAAAAATATTATTTTAATTAATTAGAGTTGGGGGATCTTACTAAATCCAATTCTAATTGATATATATATTAATCTTATAATTTTTAGGATTTAATTGTGTAATAAAATAATTTTATATTATTATAATATTATTTTATTCAACAAGACTCTATTGTCTCAAAAACAAGAAAAAATTATTTATGGACCCAAAAAGTTCGTGGGGCCCACGTTTAGGAAAAGCAATCAATCAGTGTCTTGACTAGACAAATTCTAGCCACTGAGAGCAAGTCAACGAAAGTAGGCTTGACTTTCTAAACCAATAAGAATGGGTCAACGAAGGAAGCATAGACTTTCATTTGGACCATTGGATAAAGACTTAGTTAGGAAGCCTTTAACCTTAGCCATGATCTAATCAATGGTGAGATTAGAATGCTAGTTTTATGACCAATTGATATCTACCTTAGATGTAATCTATGGCTAGGAATTAAAGATGAATCAATGGTTAGAATTAAGTCAAAAATTGTAGGCTTGAATTTGGTTAGTAGCTAATTAAGCTTAATTTGACTAATCTAATTACCTAATTAGCAAACTAAGTGAACTAGTTTAGTTCTTAATTAATTATAATCTAAATACTAATTAGATATCTTAATATTGATTAAAGGATATAATATATGTTAAAATATATTAAACTAATTAGTTATATGATTAGAATATTAATTAAGATTGGTTAGGATATTTAACCTAACTAATTACCTAATTTATTAGCATGTAATTAGATGTAATTGGAAAGCAATTAAGCCCCTAAAAAGATGAAGACCACACGGTTTTTTTGGGCTGCAATCAAGGAGGCTAGTTGGCTTGATTCTACATGGTTCTTGAACCATCCAATGACATAAGCCATGTGCTTAACCAATGTGAACACTCTAGGATATTTACCATGCAAATTCAATCACTCAACCTCACTAAAACTACCCACACAGCAGCAACCCTTTCATATTACACTCTTCACTTTTATTTCACATTTATCCTAGTTAATCTATCCATTTTCTCTCCAAAAATAGCAAGAACCAAGAACACTTTTTCTTCTATTTTCTTTCCTCTCTATTCGGCCAAGCTCACTACCCACACAACCAAACCTCTATAATTTTATCTCATCATATTTCCTAAACCCAAATCCTATTCTAAACACTTTTCATTCACAAAGTTTTTCCAAAAAACTACTCTATCTTGTCCAAAATCCAACCTTTTGCTTACTTACTTAAGGGTAAGTCTTGATTCTATAGTTCAAAATTGATTTCTAATTTTTCTAACCATGATTGTTCCATGATTTTTCAATATTAAACCTTGTTTGTGTTTTTACTAATTGTTTAAGAATTTTAGGGATTTGTTTGGGGGATTGCACGAATTTGAAGGAAAGGAGGAAAACTAATTGATTAAATTGTCTTCAAGAGGTAAGAGGAGATTTAACCTCACCAACCAAGTTTTGGTGGTGTGAGGATGGTTTTGTACGGTGAAAAATCCATAAAGGTTCTTCACCGATTATTTGATTGTGTTTGTGTTGTGTTTGATTGTGTTTCTATGCTTGCATGTGTGATTAAATGATTAAAGCTTTGATATTATGTGTGTATGTGTAATTATGAAAGCATGAGATTGTATGTGTAATTTAGGATGTGAATAACATGATGAATCGATTGTATGTGTACTCCAAAGAGTACCGAGGCTCACGACCATACTATGGAAAAGGACCAAAGTCCTTACACTGATGAATTAAAATGAGAACTGAGCGATTTAAATGAATTTGAGAAAAATTTGAGTATAGTAAAGTAAAATGATTTTTATGGGTAATAAAGAAAAGAAATAACGATTTTTGAAAAACAATACCTTTTACTGATTTTTAGAGGAGTTATACCGCAAATTTTTATAAAAGAGGGACTAAATTACAAATTTTATCAAAATGAGGGGCCATTGTATAAATATTATTTTTAGAAGGGTCATATTGCAAATATTATATTTAGAGGGGTAAAATTACAAATATTTTATAAAAGAGGGATGATTTTATAAATATTAATTTTATGAGGGACTTTTTTATAAATATTAATTTTTGAGGACCATTTCATAAATAGTAATTTTTGAGGACTATGACGTAAATATTAATTTTGAGGGACTAATATGTAAATATGAGTTTTTGAGGGACTAATGTGTAAATATGAGTTTTTGAGAGACTAGTGTGCAAATCTGGAAAATAAAGCCAATTTTAGTATTAAAATGAGAAAAATAGTATTTTTTATTTAAAACATAAGAAAAATATTTACGCGATTTGAAAATGTTGAAAAATCGCTACGCGATTTTGAAAAGCGATAGACCGAGTCGCACCGAGAAAATGTGAAAATATGACTACGCGATTGAAATACAGTAATTATACTGTTAGATTATTGTGTGGGACCCCGATTATGTGATATGAATTGGAAATGTGAATAGTGCATAGTACATGCATTGGAAAGGTTCGATGGACTGTATGAAGCTAGTTGCCTAGGAGAGATTACACCTCCTGAGTGGGTGCGATATGCATAGTGTAAGTCACTCGTTGACTTTGGGGGCATTGGGGTGCGAATTGCCTACAATGGGCAGTTGGTAGCTCTTCTGTATCGTAGGTTAGACCGATGCAACACACCAATGATCCGGACCGAGACACTATCCCTAATCATGATCTGATAAAGACTGTCGTGTATATGCTGGATGTGCAAGACTGAGCACGTGGTCCGAGGCATGTTGGTACCGACAAATCTTTTCAATCACTCTCTCCAACCTGAGTTGTAGCTCCATGGAGTAGGAAATTGAGTTTGTGTGTATACATATAATGATAGAGGGTATTATCGTAATTCCTGTTTATGATAATTGATTTATTGGTTATTTGATCATTGATAATGGCATGATTGTAATTATGGTATATTACATGTTTTATGATAATAATGTTAGTGGCATAACTATAATTACGATATGATAGCTGTATGAGATATTGTATATGTTTATCTTCATTGCTACCATACTGGTATTGGCGTAGGTGATCTCACCTCTTTGTATGTATGTTCTGTGTTATATTTATATTTGTTAAGACGTCGAGCAAGAGATAGAGCGAGAAACTGAGGAGGAGCAGATTCCTGCTGAGGACGTCGAGTTTTGAAGAGATGCAGATACCTAGTTTCCTTGGCTACCCAAGGTTTACATTCATCGGAGGAGATGAGGCATGGACTGTATATTTAGAGAGAGAGAGTATATATTACATGGGAGACCTAAATATTAGACTGAGTAGACAACATTTAGGACACCCTTACTTTTCTGTCAATATTTATGTACAACTAGAGTTCCCAATATCTATTAGGCAGTATTGGGAGCTTACTATCGTACTCCCAGTGCGATTAGTATTGTGTCGCTCTGGACACTGTCCGTAGGACTGCACCTCATGATGGATTCCTATATGCTGAGGAATCTGAGGAGGACCCGTCTGAGGGTTCTGCTGTCTAGTAGGATTTGGGCTATATGTTAGTTTTAAAGTTTAAATATTTTAGAAGTCTAGTTTGTAAAATATTTAAGTGCGACAGTACTAAAGGCTTGTATGTATATATATGATGTAAATTATGTGTGACAATGTTGTTATGTCTTTATTTTCTACTAAGTTTATCTTATTATCATCAAGAAATTTTATAACTCGTATTTATAATACAAGCGCGATTTTTAATTGAAGGGTAATTTGATAATTTAGTAACAATAAATGTGGCACCCTAAGGTGGGCGTTACAGACAAAGCCCCCAACTGGGGCATATCACTGCGGACAGGAGTCCGAGCAGTCGACTCCACAGAGCCCTCCCTATAGGAAGCTCTCCGGTCATCCTAAAGCTCCCCAAGAGGCATGTAGAACTCTAAGTGAACATCGACATCCATAATAAAGGTAACCGCATCATGCCGGGTCCTGCTCCAACTCAAAGTGACATATCCGTCGTACCGGACGCGTCCCGTGTCCCACTTGATGTAACATCCCAATTTTTCATTTTTCTTGAAATAAATACGTTTTATAATATTTGTGAGTTTTTATGAATTTTTAGAAATTTTAATTATTTTGAATATTTTAATATTATTTTGATTATTTTAATATTATTTTTTAAATATATATTTGAATTTTATTTTTTCTCAATATATATGTTTTATAATTTTTATGATTTTTGAGAATTTTTGTAGAATTTTCTGAGTCTGTAATTATTTTAATATTATATTGAGTCAGTATATGTGTTTGAGGGGCCCAAAAAATAAAAAATTTTATTGGACTAGAGAGTTTCGGACTGTTAAGGCGGGATCGAGGGATCTTACTAAACCCGAAACTGGGAATAGTTAACTGAGATTTTCTTTATCTAAGTTTACTATTATCCATTGAGTAATAATAGCAGTAGCTTTTGTCCATTGGGTAATATCTTCTGATAAAATATCTACGGATAAATATCTAAGAAATAAATATCTAGCTATAAATATCTAAGGATCAAATATCTAAGCAGAAAATATCTAAGCTAAATATCTTAAGTGTAATTATGAATAATCAATACATAGCTTTATGATCAACTAATAGGATTAAGTCAATGTTTATGGGTATGACTTTTTAAGAGCAACCAATAGGAAAATAGTCAATAAAAGTGACAACCAATGGGAAACAAGCTTGTAACCACCCAACCAATAGAAATTAAGTCTTCTTTAGATGAACCAATAAGAAACAAGTTTAGGGGAAGTCAGAGATTATGGTTATGACTAATTAAGTCATGAACCAATTGGGAGTAGTCAAAGAAAGTGGCCACCAATAGGAAGCAAGGTAAGCTTGCAAGTAAAAGATGACCACCGAACATTCTTTGGGAGTTCCACGGCTAGGAGAATAAGACAGTGCTCTAGGACATTTCATTTTTTGTGATATATGTTATGTCACCTTTAGATTACACCAATAGGAAACTAGTCTCACAAAGTGGCTTGACTCAAGATTTTGTGCCTTTTCTTAGAGTGTCTCATGGCCATGCACCATTTGAAGGCCATTCTACTATGTTCCAAGCTTATCTAAATGACCAATGGATGACACCAAGTGACATAGGCCATGTGAAATGTATTAGATATTTTTACTACATTGATTAGTCTTATACTTTCCTACACACTACATCACATGGCCATTCACTCTCAAAATTGGCTATTCACTTTCATTTTCTCTCATTTCTCAAGAATATCAAGAACACATTTTCTTTCTTCCCACTTTGAACCTCACGGCCACTACACCTCAACCCCACTTCTACACTTCTATAATTTTATCTAACCTTATTTTCTAAACCCAAACATCATCCTAAACACTTTTCTTTTAGAGAGTTCTATCTAAATCCTTCTCTAAGTGCTTCAAAAATCAAGCTTTAGTTTCCTACTTCTAAGGTAATTTCTTGATTCTTTGATCCTAAGTAGGATTTCTAATTTTTTAGACCATGATTGATCCATGGTATGTTGTTTTTAAGCTTTGATTATGACTTTTAGATTTGTTTAAGATTTGTTAAGATTTTTCTTTGGGCTATACGAATTCAAGAGGAGAAGAAAGCTTGAAGTTTATTGTCTTCCTTGAGGTAAGAGGGAGATTAACCTCATCAACTATGTGTTGGTGGTGAGGTAGATTGTTTGTGGTGAAAAATCCATAAGAATTTATTCACTTGATTGTTTAAGCTCTCTTTGTTTGTGTTTGATATGCTTATAGTTTTGAAAATATGTTTGCATGTATGTTTGGTATGCCTATAGCTTTGATAGTATAATTGCCTATGTGAATTTGGAAGCATGATGATACTTGTGTAATTTAGGATGTGAATTATATGATGGGAAAATTTGTATGAAGGCCCCAAAGAGCCTAGAGGCACACGACCTCATCACCACAAAGGGGACCAAGAGTCCTAAATTATTTCTTAATTGAGGATTAAAGGATTTTGTGACAATAAATTTAATTAAGTGAGTTTATAAGAATTAAAGTGTTAGAAAATGATTTAAACATGAATTTTGGAGCACTATATGAATTCGGCCAACATGCCAATTTTTGATGATCAAGATCCAAAATTATTTTACTAAGTGTAAACTTAGGTGTTTTAATAGTAAGAACTCAATTTGGTAAGTTTAGGAATTTAAAATGAAAGTAATTTAATTTTTAGAATTGAAATTGACCAAATTAAACTATGTAGTAAAATAAATGTGAATACTTGAAATTTAATGACGTATAGCTCACCCTATGGGTTTTGAAGCGCATTAGGAAATTTTGAGCTGTAATATCCCAAGTAAATTAAAGAAACACAATTTTTTGGGAAACAGTAGAAATACTGATTTTTAGAGGGACTATATTGAAAATATTATTGAAAGAGGAACTATATTAAAATATTATTTAAAGAGAGACTATTATGTAAATATTATTTTATAGAAAGACTATTATGCAAATAATGAAAATAAAGTCAATTTTTGGTATTAAATGAGGAAAATCTTATTTTGGGCTTAGAATATGTTAGAAATATTTTATGCGATTGAAAATACGTCGAGAAATATTTACACAACTTAAAAATAGTAATTTTAGGTTACACGATTTAGAAAACGATGAAAAACATTTAAGCGATTTGAAAACGTAAGGATAATGTTTCACAGTTTCAAAAATGCGATAATATTGCTACGCGATTGAGCGTAAACAGCAATTTGCTGTCAAGCTGTCATGGTGGGCCCGATAATGTTGGATAATGATACTGCCAAGTGACGATGTGTGAATATGAAATACTGTGTGATTAATGACAGTATGTGTATTTGGATCATACATCATGCATAGAAAAGCGTGTTCGCTTATTGATTAAGGCTATATGCTTAAGAGATTGATTTACACCTAAGTGGGGGTGCGATGGTCGTAGTGTAGGTCAAGTGTAGACCTTAGGGGCGTCGGGGTGTGGGTTTTCCACAATGGCCAGTTGTTAGCGCTCCTGGGCTGTGGATTAGACCGATGCAAACACACCGATGATCCGGACCGAGACACTATCGCTAATCACGATCTAATGTAGAATGTCTTGTCCAATGCCTAATGTACATTTTGATAAATTGATAATTTATAGTACTTTTGGCCACTGCGGCCGAGTGACAGACATATCTTCTAGATCTTCTCTTCGAAATTGTGTATTAGCTCCATGGAATAGGAATGGGTCTATATGCATATGCATAGTCAACATTTATACTGTTGTGATATTATATTATTGTGAATAATGTGATTGTGGTATTATCATTATGCCTGATATTGTGTTGCAAGTTTATTGGATTGTTTAACTATTAAATGTCATGAATATGTCTGCTGATTTTATATTAATCTATGGATTGTATGTATGGAACGACATTGTTGTTCGTATCATTTCTTTGCTACCATACTGATATTGATGTAGGGGATCTCACCTCTTTACTATATTGTTCTGTTTGTTTCTATTTTTATGCCTACATTTATGAAGACTAAGATGGCTGCAAAGAGGAATTTCTCTGATTATATGCAAGCGCAGTTCCACGATGACATTGATGCCTGGCATGTCGACTCAGATACTGAACGTTTTAGTTATATCGGAGAGGTGACTCTATCCCAGAGTGATACCTACCATGGAAACCCTATTATTACATATAATGCTGCTTGTGTACATGTAGAGTTTTCCATGCCTATTGTAGAACTTTGGGACATTGCTCATTGTTTGCCTAGTGAAGACTCTACCGAGTCAACTGCTCGGACTCCTGTCCAAAGAGACACGTCCCGACCAGAGAATGTACCTTTAGAGGATCCGGGAGAGGATCAGGTTCAGAACGTTAATCTCTAGGTGTTTTGGCTTGGGCCAGGTCGAGTCTTTATGTGGTAATTAATTGTTGCTTAGAGTATATAAGTTTTATATAATGCAGATGTTACAAACCTATGTTATATACAAGAGATGTATTTTAATCAATTCTTATATTTTGTGTTTTTCTAATTCAGTGAGGTTTTTGTTATCCGCAAAAAAGAGATTTTGAATCTCGTATTTTAATAATATTAAATATTTTATAACTTGGGTAATTAATTAAGGAGTTGGTTTGAAATGTGATACTCTTCGGAGGGGGTGTTGCACTGGACACTCTATGCTCCGATGCCTCTGTGGAACCGTAGCCTAGTGAAACCTCGCAGATCTTGCCTTGCTGCCATCACAGACTTTTCCATCACAAATACAAAACAGAAGTTGACAAAATAATATAATAGAAGAGGTGAGATCCCCTACATCAATACCATCATGGCAGCAAGAAACAAAACGAAAGGTAGTAACGCCTTTCTTACACAACAACTTCAAGTAACAGCAGATATAATCATATCAATACAGAAATGTTATAGAACAACAACATAATCAGATCAATACAGGATTATTATAGATCAACATCATAATCATATTATTAACTGATAAGTAACTCAGCAATGTACAACTAAACACACACACACACACACACACACACACACACACACACACACACACACACACACACACACACACATATATATATATATATATATGAATGAATGAATCATGTCACAACAACAGATATGCTGACTATGCATATGCACGATGTGTATGCTGACCATCCCTATACACAATGCAACCAGTTCCTACTCCATGGAGTCAAGGTTCAGAGATGAGCGCTCCAGAAGATCTGTCCCCCCTCAAAAGATAATTTACGCCAAATCACGAAAAGGATAATGCTTGTCAGGTCCTCGTCATGTATTGCAACAGTGTCCACGGCCAGGGGTATACAATGTGATAGTGGTCACTAGGTGAATCACCTCGCCTTGACGCCCCCTGAGATCCATCCGGAATCACACTTATCCAATTCACGCTCACTCCTAGGCATTCAAAGCCGACAGTCTAATACTCATGTGCATGCTCAAAGAAATTCCACCACCGGTGTACCATTCTCAACAGTATTAAGGCAACCACCTATACGATTGTCCAATACCATTAGTATCAATGATATTATATAGCCGCCCATACAACTACATAATACCAATGATCCACTCGGGTCCAGCACTTCGGCCCAAAAGCACGAGGCTAAATCCGTAATCCACTTGGGTCTAGTACGTCGGCCTAAGGCACAATGTCAATACATGCTATCACAAAGAATTTTAGTTGTGCAAATTCAAGAATCGTTATTATCAAATCACGTGGAACATTTTCACAATTTGTATATAAAAACATTAGGTCTTCTTTAGTCTTTAATTTTCACACTCTAAAAAATAAAGATAGGATTTAATCCAAATCACAAGCTTCTTCTAACTAAGTTCCTCGAGTGACCCATCCTCAAATCATTTATGAAAACCTAAAAAAATTACAATGTCTTTACCTCACCATTCCTTTCCTTTTTCATCTAAGTCTTTCAAAATTTTCTCTATTCCTTTCTCAAGTTTATATTTCCTCTCAAGACCGAAAATCACTCTTTTGTTTAATGATAAAATTTATTCCTTTCTATTCTTATCTTATAAATTCTTAATTATTTTCCTCGATTGTCAAGTTACCTAGATTTACCACTAATAAATCATTTTCCATGATTCCGATTATCTCCAATTTATTTCCATTTGGTATATCCAAAAATCATTACTCCTCAAATCATGACATTATAATTATCTTCAATCTTACTCATAAATCCCTAAACCTTAATTTATCTTCCAAATCACTCAAACAATATTTCCTAACATTCTCTCTAAAGCTTCCTTTATTCAACTTCTAAATAAAATTCTTTCCATCCTAATTACTCTTCCACCTTATCATCAAATATTTTAGGTCTCTAATTCACTATTATTTCTAATTATCAAGTATCATGGCTAAAAGTCAATTTCTTTTCAATGGTAGAATTTTATTTCCTCTCTTATTCAACTTATAACCTTATAGATTATGTCTTTATCACCTACTCATCTAAGTCCTTGATAACCAAATATTTCTCTCATGGATGTCTCTTCTTGGGCTAAAATGGCCGTGAGCCTCAAGGTCAAAGGAAACCAAATAAATAAGTCTTTCTCAACACAATTATAGCATGCCACTTACTTTAATCGTCACAATCCATTAAATTCATGCTCACTATCAAAATCACATAATATCCATTAAGTCATCATAATCATCTTTGCATACAATAACATCATACTCTCATACAAAATCAAACAAGCATAAACCAAAATCACGCATTTGGGTGGATGAATCCTCACGTGGACTCTCCAATCCCATACACCCATTCGTTCCTCACTACCATAGCATGGTCGATAAGGTTAATCTCCCTCTTACCTTAAGAGGCAACAAAGAAAGCAAGCTTCTTGATGCTTCCTTGCAAGATTTCCTCCACCCCTACCAAGAAAACCCTAAGATGGTCAACTCAAGAATTCAACAACCAAAACTTGAAAAGAGGAGTCCTTGATCACAATGGTGACCAAGGGTCACGAAAATGGGAAGAAAAAAAAAGAGGAAAGTCAAGAACTTTACCTTAAAGTTTCAAGCTTTAGGGCTTGATAGAAAGTGATGAAGATGGAGTAATCAAGAGGTGTTCACCAAAAAGAAGAGCTTTAAGATGATGAGGGGAGTCAATAGCCTAGGTTGGCTTGAGCAAGAAAACTTGAATGGTCACCAATGGTGGTGTGGCTGTGTGGATGAAGAGGAGAAGAGAAGAAGAAGAAAAGAGAAGAGAGGGCGTGAGAGAGATGAAAGGTAGAGAGAGAAAGTAATAGCTTTTGAAATTGAAAAGGGAAGTGATGTCCTTGACTGAAAATGTAACACCTCAAAAATTATTCATTTCATCATAAGTAGTCATTTTATAATATTTATGATTTTTGAGAATTTTTTCTAGATTTTTCTTGAAATGTCAAATATTTTAATATATTTCTTATTTTACGTGCACACTGAGCAGAATCAGTGTAACACTCCAAAAATTATTTGTTTCATGACAAATAGTCATTTTCTAATATTTTTTATTTTTGAGGATTTTTTTGAATTTTTCCAGAAATGTTGATTATTTTAATATATTTCTTAATTTACGTGCGCACTGAGCGGAGTCGGGAAAATGGAATATTTTCCCTGAGGCTGGTAAACCTTGAACTATGGAAACGTCGACGAGGGATCTTACTAAACCCGAGGTCGGGCATAGTTTACGAGGTTTACATTTTTTGAGATTTTATCTGATAAATAAAATTGCGGTACGTTCTGTTAAATAAAAATTTTGCAGTACGCCCTATTATCCATCGGACAATAAATACTGACTTTGTGAACTATAACAATTGTCCATTAGGTAATAGCTTATAGTAAAAAAAATCCTTATCACCTTATCTAGAAATCTACTTTATGTCACATGAAGTTGACTTTTCAAAAAGGTGAAGAAGGAAGCTTCCTAGTAACTTCCTATTGGCTTGTTAGGGAAGCCAATTTCCCCCCTCCTTGTGGTGAAGCACACGGCCATGCATGCCAAAATGGCACCCAAAAAGTTTCAATTTTCACTTAAGACAAATTTCTTCTTTTCATTTCAACTTTACTATCACTTTTTCTCTCTACCATCTCTCTTCTCTCTTTTTCTCTCAAGTTTCCTCCTCCTTCTCTCTTCTTCTACCCACGGCAGCACCACTTTCTTCTCCCCCCATTATTGCTTGATTTCAAGCAACCACTTTGCTTGAATCCATCTCTCCATTGAAGCTTTTCTCTTCTTGTTAAATCTCCTACAAAGAACTCAACTTTTCTCTTCTCTTTTTCTCTCCAAAACCGCCGGCCACACACCACCATCACCCCTCCATTTTCTTTTGTTTGCTCCAACTAATCACCTTTCTTAAACCTTCTCATCACCATTAACCTTTTCTCTTTTGTGACCACCACCAAAATCCACCATTTTCATTTTCCTCCAATCAAGCCCTAAAGTTGGAGACTTTGAGGTAAAAGTTCATAGTTTTCTCATCTTTCCATCTCATTTTTGTGATCCATGATCACCAAAGTGATCATGGATGCCTTTTTAAAGCTTTGATTGTGATTCTTGTGAGTTTGATGTCCTTAGGGTTTTCTTGAGGGTGGAGGCCGAATTTTGCAAGGAGCTTCAAGGGAATTTCTTTGCTTGTTTTCTCTTAGGTAAGAGGGAGATAATCTTCTTCAACCTATATTGGTGGTGAGGGACAATGATTTTGTATTGATAGTGAGAAAATCCAAGTTAGGATTGCTTACTTTGTTGTGTGATTCTTGATGTTTGAGATTGTGGTTGTTTGATTTTGTATGATTTTACTAATTTCTAATGTAAAATGTGATGGATCCTAAATTATTTGAATAGATTGAAGCTATGTATGGAAAACAAGGGCTCTTGCCCTTTTTGTGGAGGCTCACAACCTCTTAGGGAATTGAAGGCAAAAAATGTTGTGTTAAGATGGAAACCTAGTTAATTGGATAATTAGGAATTAATTCAGGATTCATAAAATGGAAGGAACCAAGAATAAGATTTTATCCTAAAACTTAGAATAATTTTAATTAAAGGAAGGACAAGAGTGTGTGAGACTTGGAGAACCTTAGAATAATTTTCTGAGTATGCATAAATTTAAAGTAGGGAACTTAACAAAATCAAGAGAATTCCTCTAGGGGAGGATTTTATAAGAAATACTAAATTGAAGTGAAACTTAGATAATTGGATAATTAGAAATTAATTAGGGATTCATAAGATGGAAAGAGAAAGGAAATGAAATTTTACCATAAAACTATGAGTAGATCTTGACCTCTAAAGAAAAATAAGTGAAAATGAGACTTTGAGAATCATAAGACATCTAATTAAATAAGCTTTATTAAGAGTGAAGAGAAGGACAAATTGAATTAGAGAAACAAGGATTAGGAGTGTAAGAGAAGATTTGAGAAATATAAAATACTTATTTTAGATGAATTTTATTAAGGATAATAAGAAGAACAATGATAAAACCGTATGAGATAATGGTATGTCCAAAATGAATTATGAATGACAACTTTGTTATCGGGCCTATGAGTAGGACCCAAATCTGTTGATGACTGTTTTAGCTTATGGTTATGAAATGCACGATTGAAATCCTCTATGATAGCATGCATTTGGCATTGTACTTTTGGAACCGAAATACTGGACCCAGAAGCATTAGATGGATGATTTAGTCAGATGTGGTTTGCTTTTATAACCAGAAACATCAGATAGACGAACGAGTCAGATGGGACGGGTTATCAGAGGAAACCCAGATAACAATGGTATTATGTAGTCGTATGGACGATTATATAATATCACTGATGAAAATGGTATTGAACAATTGTATGGACGGTTGCTTTAATACCATTGGAAATGGTACAACGGAGGGTTGATCCCGTTGAATATGCATTTGTGCATTATACAATTATGACGTTTTATGCCTAGGAGTGAACAAGAACTTACAGGATAATGAAGCCTTGAATAGACCTATGGGCATGTCAGGGTGCGGTGATTCACTTGTGATTATGCTATCACATTGTATACCCCTGGTCGTGAACACTGTTGTAATGCACTGGCAGCCTGACAATCCACTATTACTTTTCGTGGCCCGGCGTAGACTGTCTATTGAGGGGGGATAGGTTTTCTGGGATGTTCAACTCTAAAAACTTTGAGTCTAGCTCTATGGAGTAGGAAATGAGTACATTGTACATGAGGATGGTCAGCATACGCATTGTGCATATGCATGGTCAGTTCACATATTGTCATAGCATGGTCAACATATATATTGTGGAGACATGAATATTATTTATATATCTATGGTGGATATATGTTGTTATAGTGCTGTTAATATTTATAATATTGTGGAATATGCTTTCTGATGATATCTATGCAATTGATAACTTGAATATATTTATAATATCTATATGTATGGAATGACTACGTCATTCGTGTTATGTTCTTTTGCTGCCATGTTAGTAATGATGTAGGATATCTCACCTCTTTGTTGTATTGTCCCGTTTTATATTTGTGTTCGAAAAAGGCTATGAAGGGAACATGGTTGAATTAGCTAGTTGTGGTTGAGTTGACTTTCTAATTCCTGTGATGGCATTGAGACGAGATTTCCTTGGCCACGTGCAGGTGTAGCTTCATGGGGGCATTGATGCCTAGCGTGTCGACCAGGACACTGAACATTTCATTGTGTATAAGGGTAGTGGCTCTGTCCACAGGTGGTACCTATCCCGGGTTTACTACTTACCCTTTTGTGCTTTGGTACTTGTCTTTTGTTATTTGGGTATGTAAGTGCTACATTTTTATGTTAATAGTACCTTGTGTTCATTATGTACATATATATATTTAATGTTTTTCATTCGGTGATTGTATTTTGGGAGCTATGTGATAAACATATTTCATTGATGACTCATATTTTCTTTATATGCACAATGATTAAATTTGAAAAAATTATTATTTGAGTTGTAGCACGCCAAAAATTTAGTGACTGTGATATAATGATGATTGTGCCGTGGTCACTAGATCGAGGGGTGTTACAGAAAAGATGACAAGATTGTCATATTTTCTTCCCTCCAAAACCGTGGAGCCCAAAATGAGGAGAGAGAATGTGAAGCTTCCTTGAGAAGCTTGGTAGGAAACTTCCTTGAGAAGCTTTGCATACTTTTTGATAAAGTGAAGGGTGATGTCATGGTGATGATGTCATTAAAGTTCTCTTCTAGAAAAGATGACTAACACTCTACTAGAGCTATTGTTTAGTGGACAAAAATTATGGTTAGCAGAAAAAATATTTTATTGTCCTATAGATAATAAAATATATCGCGATTTTATTTATCAGATAAAATCTAAAAAATAAAAACATCGTAAACTGTGCCCGATCTCGGGTTTAGTAAAATCTCTCATCGACGTTTTTATAGTCCAAAGTTTTTCAGGCTCAGGGAAAATATTTTATTTTCCCGGCCCCGCCCAGTGCACACGTAAATTGAAGAATATATTAAAATAATTAAACAATTCAAATAATTCCAAAAAGATTCACAAAAATCACAAATATTATAAAATGAATATATGTCATGTAACGAGCAAATTTTTGGGATGTTACATTCAATAATCTTGCTCTTTTTTTAACCCTTTGAGATATCTTTGAGAGTTTCATAATGCTTCAATTTGTATAATCTACTCTTTGAGAGAGTTTATTTCTTTCTATCTTTATTGTAAACACTTGTGAGGGTGGAGGATTCCTTTATGAAACAAAGAGGCTTCTTTACATAGAGATGGATGATCCTTGTTGTGTAAAAAGGGCTCAAAGCTTGTAAAGGTTACTCAAGCACCTATTGAAGCTTAAAGAATAATGGAAACTCCTGGGTGGATGATCCTAGGGACCGGACGTACATCACAAGTGTGATTGAACTAGTATAAATCTTGTTTGCACTCTTTTATACTCTTATCTCTTTATTTCCAAGCTTGTTTATTAATTTTGCATACTTGTTGCTTCATTCTCTACTCATTCACTTTCTTTAAATTTGTGTGAGATCTTTTTGTTTCCATAAATCCATTCACCACATAAGAAAATAGGTTCAACAAAAGTCAAAAGGGGCTTGTTTGCAAAAGTTTTGAAAAACTCAATTCACCCCCTTTTGAGTTTTGAAGCCACTTAGTAACAAGTGGCATAGGCTTCACTTAATGGTAATTGACCTCAAAAGTAGGCATGTGAGCCACGCATAACCTATTTCATTAGCAATTGGTGAAAATTTAGTTAGAAGGGTCGATTTGTACATTCTGATAACTTTGAGGATCAGGTTACACATTTTAAAATATTAGGGACTAAAGTACATATGGGCCTAAGTTCAAGGGACTAAATTGCATTTTGTCCATTAAGTAATACCAAACGAATGAACACGATTTGTTTGCTATTAATTAGTTGACCATAATGGCATAATGACATAACTTAGCAAAACATTAATTCATTATAATTATGCCAATCAAATCATAACAAAATCATATCAAATAATTATCCTACAAATATTGGGACATTATCTAACATTCTCCCACTTGGTTTGATAGTCAACCAACCCAATAATTTAATAGCATACACATTATAGAATGCTTAAGCTAACAAATCTCTTCAATAATGTTCATTGTAATTACCATATTACGTTAAATCTACAAGTGCGGGTTATGGAGGTTGTACATTGTTTGGTCATGCACTTCCTTCTGTAACATCCTCCATAACCTATTTACCTTAAAGTTTGTTATAGTAACATGTAAATACACCTGTATAAATTACCTTTTAATTTTGATGATTTTATGAGCTAGTTTAAGTATAATGCTATATCACTGGATGTAGAAAATATCTCATATTAGCCTAGAATTTGACATAAATGGCTCAGATGATGGAAGTAAATATGAAAAACTTATTTCTAGGCCACAAATAAATAGAATAAGTTGTGGTAAAATTTAGAGAATTAACTAAATTAGTTTGACATTTTTAATAACACAGGATGAGTGTTTAAAGGCCAAATTAAATAGGAAAGGAGCTCAAAAAATTATGAGATTTTGTGGAGATGTCAAGTAGAGGATGGAGATTATTTTGAAAATGAATACATGTTACTGTAAGCTTATTAGATTAACTCCTTAGGCTTAACTTAACTTAAGGAAGAGTAATAGAGCTTGAGTAGTTGTTAATGGCGTATAGAAAATTATTAAATGATAAGAATAAGGACTAAATAAAGTCCTTGAATTTTCTATAATAGCTATGAAAGTTAGTAAACTTGTTAGTGGAAGATCAAAGTATCCCTAAGAAATACAACACTTCCACCCAGCCATGAAAGTCATACGTCCTTATCCTTTTATTTTCTCTCCACCGTCTTTGACTTCCTTAATTTCTCATTTCTTACTTTCTCTCCACTCACACATTAGCAGAAAAAGAAAGATAGCAAAAAAAAAAAAAGAAAGATAAGAGAGAAGGAAGAAAGAAAAAAACAAGAGGAAGAAGGAAGAAGAAGAGAAATAAAGGAAGAATAAGAAAAAAGGATAGAACACCATCAACAAAGGAATATAGGTCGGAGTTTTTGTATAACTCTACCATACTCTATCCTTTCTCGCTTCTTAAATTCTGCATGGATGAGTTAGTTGAGAATTCTTCATGATTTTCTTTAATGAATTGGTTGCATACATATATGTATAGGTGATTGATGAGCTTTAAGTATGGATATATATTCATAACTATTAGAGTTTGAGATTGATGATATATAGAATACCATGGGATTGATTCTTATTGATTTACCACATGGTCTTTAGTTTGAATATATGTGTGTTGTGGTTTTGATGATATTATAATTGAAGGGAATAGAAGTAAATGGAAGTTGGTATGAGATAGAACTGAATTCTAGTATGAAATTGCACCAGATAATCGATTATTAGTATGAGATAATCGATTATTGTTTTCGAGAATGACAAGATATGAGTAATAATCGATTACCAGTATATGGTAATCAATTATCATTTTCCAGAATGTAATATTATGAGTGATAATCGATTATCCAGTGATTGATAATCGATTACCGACTTCTAGAATGCTTTGATCGTGAGTCATAATCGATTATACATGGGTGATAATCAATTATGGACTTATAGAATATCTGTAACACCCCATGATAATCGATATGAAGTAATGATAATCAATTTTCGAGTATAAAAAAGACTAATTTGAGGATGATAATTGAGATCATATTTGATCATTTTATCAATTGCTCTGGCCAGGAAAATAATAATTTTAAGTTTCATATTGTACAACATTTGAAGAGGGATCTTAGTAAGTTCACTAAATGAAGTGACTCGAAACTATGAATCTTTTAAATTTTTAGAAATCTAGCTATAAAATAATATTGTGATAAATATCTTAGTTTGCATTTATAGAGTAATGAATGTTGGACCCTTAAGTTTTAATTAATAGAAAAGTGTTAGAATATTTCTTGTAATGAAAATTAGTAAACCAATAGGATGTAGTCAAAACAAATGGTTGGACTTTTCTAACCAATGAAAATTGGTCAAGGAAAGGTTTAGACTTTTGTGGACCATTAGATTTGAAGCTTTTAGAGCTTTATCTTCATCATTGATTCAATCAATGGTGTAAAACAAATCCTACCAAAACTATCAAGTAATATTCACCATAGATAAGATTAATGGATAAGATTGAGTCAACATTAATTGTTGACTTTTGATTGAAATTAATTAACCTTAATTTAGTTGTCCTAATTACCTAATTGGAAATTAAGTAAACTAACTTGATTGAATTGATAACTGTAATCTTTAATTTAAGCCCTTCCTAAAGAGGTGATGATGCATGTTAAATATGTATTAGATACAAGCTAGGAAAATGTTAAATTAGATTAGTTATATACTTGAAGGATTAAGTAAGAATGGTTAAAAATTAAATCCAATCAAATAGCTAATCAACTAACTAGTAATTTTGAACTAATAATTAATTAAGACTTAAACTTACCTAAACCACCATGGACCAGGTGATATGAAATTGGAGGCCCAATAGTTGTGAAATTTGGAAATGATAGCACTAAACATGCCAGGAAGGTGAATTGGAGCTAATTCATAGAGCTTAATTAGCAACCAATTAAAGGGTTTAATTTTTACCTAGCTCCACGGCCCAGCGAGAGATTTGGATAGCAAGAAATTGTGAACGATAGCATGCGATTGGACCTATCCAGGTTGGTGCACCAACCGAGAATGGGTGAAGGTCCACCAAAAAATAGCATTTGGTTCAAAAAATATTTGAAGCTTCCATGTAATATTTGAATGCTTAATTATCATTAGAAAAAAAGTCAAGCTTGTGGTACCAATGAGAAGTGGCCCTTGTGCAATTAATGATACTACTTGCTAAGGGTTCATTCACGTATTTACAAAAACACAATGATAAATGAGCTCACTAGTAAAAAGATTTATAACCATGCAAATAATCTTTCAAATGTCACAAATTATCACATTGATATAGTCTTCATGCACTCAAAATTAGATAATCACACTCAAGTAATTTTCCCAAATATCACAAGTATTATGTAAATATTCTTACTTCCTCATTATTCACTTTTTACTTATCAAAACATATATTTTATTCTCTCAAAGTTTCATTGAAATTGGTTCATTATTATCTTTTCTTAATGACCAAAAAATTCACACCATCCATTCTTTTAAACACTTATCTCTTAGTTTGTTTTGACTGGAATCATGTTCTAAGCATTTCTTCTTCACTATCTTACCTTGTTCAAAGCTTCATCTAAGCTTTTCAATCTTCTTCCTAAAGAGGTAAGCTTTGAGTTAATGATTCAAAGTTGATTTTTTTGTTATTTTGTTAACCATGATTTCTCCATGATTTTCAACCTAATTCTTCTATAATCCTTTACTAATTTTTCTTGAAAAATTTTTTGTTAGAGATTAACAAAGTTTCAAGGCAAGGGAGAAAGCTTACAAAACTTGTCTTCAAGAGGTAGGATAGAGATCAACCTTACCACCCATGTAGAGTATGAGGATAGGTTTATTCTTCCTTAAGGATTTATTCACCTATTGTTTGAGGTTCTTGGATTGTATTGATTGGGTTGTATATTGTTTATTTGTACCGTATTGAGATGTGCTTGATTGTGTTTTATGTTTGGATTGTATTTGATGTAGATATACTAGTTTTCTATGGATCAAACGTGTAGTTATATGTGAGATCTGATTTTATTTTGATTCTTGCAAGGCTTATGCTATAATGCTATATATATATATATATGTGTATATGAAATATATATATAGCATAGTCGAAACTTATATCGAGAATGTATGTGAAATTTACACGGTAAATTTTACCTAGGAACCTATTCAATTTTTGGAAATGCCATGGAAATATGGGGTCATTATGTAAATATAAAATTTTGAGGGGTTGTAATGTAAATTATGTGTTTTGAGGGACAAAAGTATAATTCCTGTTTTGAGGACTTATATAATTATGTATTTTAAAGGACTATTTTGCAAATATTAGATGTTTTAATATTAAAATGAGTAAAACATTTTTCGATTTAAAACGTATGAAAAATAGTTACGTGATTGAAAACATAAAAATCACTACATGATTTAAAAAGGCGACAAATTAGTCGCGAGTGAAAAATACGAAAATATGATTACGCGATTAAATTGTTACATTCTTGTGTTAAATTATTATATGAACCCTAATATGGGATATCAATAGAAATTGTTATATATATGCATTGAAAATGGTCCAAAGGACTCTGTAAGGCAAGTTGCCTAGGAGAGATTACCTCCCAGTGGATAATGCGATAAACGTAGTGTAGGTCAAGATTGACCTTTAGGGGCATGGGGTGCGGGTTGCCTACAATGGACAGTTGAGTAGCTCTTACATCATCAATAGTATGAACACACCAATGATCAAACACTTCCCTAATCATGACCTTTGTTAAAGACTGCCGTGCATGTGCTAGATGTGCGAGAAAATGAATCACGTTCATCTTTTATGTGGAGATCTTTTCGGTCATTCTCTCCGACTTAGTTGTAGCTCCAGGATGAGTTAGGATATTGAGTCGATGTTTTACATTTACATTTGTATTCATAGATAAGATATCATTGTAATTCTTGCTTGTAGTAATTAATATATTGAATACTTGAGTATTGAAAATAGCATAATCGTAATTATTCTTTTATTTCTTGTGTAATGATGATATATAAGGTTAATGGCATAGTATTACGATGACATCATGATATCACTTTGGATGTGGTTATCTTCATTGCTACCATTTATTGATAAATGATCTCACCTCTTGCATATATATGTTGTATCATGTTTATATATTGTTAAGATCTTGAAGTTAGAACGAGAAGCGAGAAAGGTCCGTGACTCAATATGAGAACTTCTAGTTTTGATGGTTGGAGATCCCTAGTTTCTTGGGTTACATGAGATATATCGGAGGACGAGGCATGGACTGAAGATCTTGAGAGAGAGAGTATATATTATCTAGAGATGTAAATATTAGAGGAGTATGACATCGAGGAGACCCTTACTTTTAGGACTATTTATGTACAATTAGAGTTCCCTATATCCATTAGATAGCAATAAGGTAGCGTACTCGCAGTCCCAGAGAAGCCTAGTGTTGTATCGTCCGGTCGGACATTTCCTCCCGGACTTTACGTAGAGTTGGAATTCCCCCCACCCAAATCGAGGAAGACCCATCTTCGAGGTCCCATTACTGAGGGCTCACCCCTAGTAGTACTTGGGCAAAGATGTCAATGTAAATAGTGTTTATAATTTTTGGGTGACTAGTTTGTAATATTTACAATATGATAGTGTTAAAGGCTTGTATATGTATAACAAGAGACTTGGATATGTATAAATGATGTAAATTATTTGTAATGATGCTGTGATGTTTTATTTTCTGCTGAGTTTATTTTCTTGTAATTAAGAAATTTTGCAACTCGTATTTTTCCATATAAAGTACGTTATCTATAAAAGGGTAATCTGGAAATTTTGTAACATAAATGTGGCATCCTAAGGTGGGTGTTACAATATCACTACTAGGTGATGATAATCGATTATCAGAGTATGATAATCAATTATCAGAGTATAAAATAAGACTAAATGAGGATGATAATTGATTACCAAATTATGATAATCGATTATCAATTCCCTGTTTTAAGTAAATAGAGTTTCATATTGTACAACATGAAGAGATTTGACTAAGTTCACTAAATGAAGTGACTTAAACTATGAATGTGCACTTTGTGTACTTGTGAAGTGATATAATTGTGCACTTAGTTTATTTAAGAGTAATGATATTGTGCACTTAGTTTACTTGAAAAGTGATCATCTAGTGCACTTAGTATATTATGAATTGATGATATCGTGCACTTGGTTTATTTGTGTACTTAGTATAATTTGAGATGTACACTTGTTATAATTATGAGGTGTACTAGAAATGATTTGCTCCTTTATAAAATTAAAGTTGACCTAGTATTGATTGATCAATTGTGATTTGCTCCTTTATATTGTCAAAGTTGAGCTAGTGTTGAATTGATATGTAATGTGATTAAAGTTTAAAAGATATTGGACATTATCCTTGAAAAAGGGAGGAAAATGATCTTTAGTTGCTATTCCCTTATGATGGTAACCCATTGATTAAATAATCAATTTGGCCATTAGTGAATTTTGGAAATGATCATCGATGGGGGAAGGTGATATGAAATTCTTAGTTGTGAATTATGGAAATGATCCTCGATGAGGAAGGTGATCCTAATTCATAGATATAATTCCTCATTAGTTATTAGTTTTGTTCATTAGTTATGGCCAGGGTTACTCGGGATAGTCTTGTGTAACGATGCACTATTACCTATAGGTTGAGTGCACCAACCTGATAAGCAGACTATCACCAAGCATTTGGTAGTGTGAGGCCCATATTCACTCCCTATCATTAGATAAAAGAACCTAGGGTAATATGAGGTGGCCCTACCTATTGAGATACATTGATATGGGTTCCAGGAATATGCTTAGAAAGATGATGATAAATGAGCACTAGTAAAAGATTTATATATGATTGAATGTTTCTATGTTATCATGAAGATGATATCGATATAGATCATAGAGTTGATTAGGAATGTTTGCATCATAAGAGTATGTAAATATTCTAGTGATAGTGAGTTATGACTCAGATCTGGCATATATTTTGATGTAATCTATGATCTATTGATATTGGTTGATTATGATTTTTTTTATTAATGAAAGTAATTGAATTTCTACCTCAGGAAGAGAAAGGAATCATTTTGGCTTTTTCCATCTTTTTATATTACATTGTAAACATTGATTTGATTCCCCGAACCAGCTGGAGTTATTATGATGACATGTTATATGTAGATTTACTGAGGATTTTATAATTCTCGCCCCATTGTATTTTTATTTTTTCATGATAATTCCAGTGTGAGATCCTCGTATGAAGTAGGATAGATGATATGGATGTAGAGTGGGATAGGCTACTCTTTTTACCATTGCCTTGTATTTACTCTTGTGTAGTGGGTTGTATATTGTTTATTTGTATATGTGCCTTTAAGGACTTAGTTTGTATCATTTGAATATAGATATACTAGTTTGTATGGATCAAACCTTCTAGTTATATGTATATGTTACTTTTCCTCACAAGGCTTATATATATATATATATATATATATATATATATATATATATATATATATATATATATATATATATATATATATATATCATAGCCGATTATCAGAGAATGATGTTAGATTAGTTGTGATGCACCTAAACCTATTTGGTTTTTGTGTAAATCCAGATATACTATTAGTATTAGTTTTGGGACGTTACATTATGGTATCAAAATAGTTCTTCCTGTTGAGCTTGGATATAGGCTGACTATGCTTTTGGCATATTTAGATGTTCTTGTTATATGTTATGCATTTTCTTATGTTGATGATGAGATATATAGATGAAATTACATAACAGCCCTAGGTATGAATGTTAATAGTTACTATCGCATTGTTACATGATGTTGATACTGATTAACTTAATATGTATTGTTCTATATATATACGAAACTATGGCATCTGCTAAGCCAACTCGAGGAAATAGAGAACCTACCAAGGATAATACGATAAACATGACAAGAACATTTAGGGAAATGGTTGCTGCGTTGAAAGAGTAGACTACCATCATCAATAGTAAGAAATCAAAACTTTCATGACCTTTCTGAATTTAGGAAAGCTAATCCTTCATCTTTTAGTGGAGAGTATAACCCGATTAAGGCTGAAGGATGACTTAGGGATATAGAGAAGATTTTTAATGTTATAAGTTGTACAAATGAACAGATGGTAACCTTTGCCTCTTATATGCTAGTAGGAAAGGCAGAAAGTCGGTGTACTGATGGCAAAAGATTATTAGAGGTAGATGGAACCCAAATCACTTGGGAGGTATTTAAGACTACCTTTTTAGATAAATACTTTTCCAATAATTTTCAAAATGCAAAAGAGTTAGAGTTCTTGAAGTTAGAACAAGGACATATGTCTGTGGGTCAATATGTGACCAAATTTAAGGAGTTGTCCAAGTTCCCCTCTTACTTTAGATATAATCCAGATGAGGAATAGAAATGTGTAAAATTTGAAGTAAGATTGAGGGATGACATAAAGAGACCCATAGGACATTTGGAGATTAGAGATTTCCTTACCTTGATCAATAAGTGTAGGCTTATCGAGTCCTAAAGCCTCCACAAGAGCAAAGGTCACAGAACTTCCAAAAAAGGAAGAGGATGGATGATAGGTTCAAAAGGGGTGCTTCTCAGCCCAAGTACCCACAAGACAAAGGAAAGTAGGTTCATGTGGAACCTTGGGGGCTAAAGTGTATTAAATATGGGAGGAATCATGTAACAAGCCTTGCTTGATGGATCAGGCAGTATGTTATACTTGTGACAAACTAGGGCATTATGCCGGGAACTTCCCTCAGAGACAGGGAGCGACACCCAACCCTAGACCCCAGACCAAAGGAAGAGTCTTTACTCTGAGTGGTAAAGAGACTACTCAATCTCCCAATCTCATACAGGGTAAATGTATAGTTAAAGATAATCTTTTAACTGTATTGTATGATTCAGGAGCATCTCACTCTTTTATTTCATATGATTGTGTGAAGATGTTAGATTTTCCTATGTCTGAGCTTCCTTATGATTTATCTGTTTCTACACCCATAAGAAAGCCAATGGCAACCTCCCATGTTTGCCTAAATTGTTGTGTACAAGTAGAAGATAAGATTTTTTTTTTTTGTAAATTTTATTTGTTTACCTTTTGTTGATATAGATATCCTCTTGGGTATGGATTGGTTGTTTGCAAACCATGTTGCCTTGAGTTGTTCAGATATTATCTTAATGTTTAGGTCTGATATTCCTTCCATGATTGTTTCTTCCAAGTCTATGTATTTGAATGCCAATCAAGTTATCAATTGTTTAGTAGAAGGGGCCCAATGATATGTTTTCCTTTTCTCCTTAAATTCTGAAGTTGAGCAGAACTTAGAAAGTATAGCTGTGGTGAGGGAGTAACTAGAAGTATTTGTTAATGAGATAACTAAGTTGCCACCTGAGCGGGAAATAGAATTTACTATAGGTTTGGTACTAAGAATCGGACCTATACTATAGCACCTTATAGGATGTCACGCTTAGAGTTAGCTAAACTCAAGAAGCAAATAAAGGAGTTATTAGATAAGTAATTCATCAGACCTAGTGTATCAACCTAGGGAGTACCAATACTTCTAGTGAAAAAGAAAGATGATAGTATAAGGCTATATGTAGATTACAGGAAGTTAAATAAAATAACCATCAAGAATAAGTACCCTTTACCCAAAATAGATGATTAGATGGATCAATTAAGAGGGGCAACAGTTTTCTCAAAGATTGATCTAAGATTTGGATATCATCAAATCAGAGTTAAGGAAAAGGATATCCCTAAAACTGCTTTTAGGACTAGGTATGGACATTATGAATATCTTGTGATGTCCTTTGGTTTAACCAATGCACGTGTAGTATTCATGGACTGCATGAACAAAATCTTTAGACCACACCTAGACAAGTTTATGGTTGTCTTTATAGATGAAATTATTATCTATTCAAAGACAACAGAGGAACATGAACAACACATTAGGATAGGTTTAGAAATTTTAAAAGAGAAATAATTGATTGTCAAATTGGTAAAATGTGAATTTTGGATGAAGAAAGTACAATTTTTGGGCCATGTGGTATCCCAAGGAGGGGTATCAGTGAATCCTAGTAAGGTAGAAGCAGTGGTGCAGTGGGAAAGACCTACCACTGTGACAGAGATTAGAAGTTTCTTAGGACTAACTGGGTATTACAAAAGGTTTATAAAAGGATTTTCTCAAATAGCTTTACCTTTGACTAGACTAATTAGGAAAGGTAGCTCATTTGATTGGACATAAGAATGTGAAGCTAGTTTTCAAGAGTTGAAATAGAAATTAACCACAACACTTGTTTTAGTAATTCGAAACCCACACGAAAACTTTGAAGTATATTATGATGCTTCAAAGAAGGGATTAGGATATGTGTTAATGCAAAACAACTATTTTATTCATTAAGAAATTAACATTTATATTCTTAATTGATTGAGTTTGGTATGATTTTGTGAGTTTGAGCTCAAATTGGGGCAATCCAGGTAGTTGCCTATGGTTCTAGGCAATTGAGACCTCATGAAGAGAACTATCCTACCCATGATTTGGAATTAGCAACTATTGTGTTTGTTTTGAAAATTTGGAGACACTATTTGTATAGAGTTAAGTTTGTAGTATTTAATGACCACAAAAGCCTGCAATATTTGTTTAATAAAAAAGAATTAAATATGAGACAAAGAAGATGAATGAAATTTTTGAAAAATTATGACTTTGAATTGAAATATCATTCGAGTAAAGTCAATATAGTGGCTAATACACTTAGTAGAAAACTTCTACATATGTCCCGAATGATGATTTAAGAAATGGTGCTTTTGGAAAACTTTAGAAACTTAAGTCTGATAGTGACTGTGTCACCACATAGTCTTTATATGAGTATATTGGAAATAAATAGTGATTTGAAAACTCAAATTAAAGAAGCTCAAGAAAGAGATAAGGCCTTAAAAGAAATAAGTGAATAAATCTTATTAGGAAAGCAAAAGGAATTTAGTAGAGCAAATGATGAAATAATTATGTTCAGGAATAGACTTTGCATCCCAAAGGAAACTGAAATCTAAGAGAGAATTCTGGAAGTGGCCCATAAGAGTAAATACTTAATCCATCCATGTGCCACAAAAATGTATCAAGATCTTAAGAAATTGTTTTGGTCGCCTAAGATGAAGGTAGACATAGCTGATTATGTGTCCAAGTGTTTAATTTATCAAAAAGTTAAGATAAAACATCAAAAACCTTCTGGACCTTTACAACCATTAGAAATCCCTGAATGGAAATAGGAAAGTATCTCAATGTATTTCATGATGGGATTACCTAGAACCCAGTTAGGCTAAGACGTGATATGGGTCATAGTGGATAGGTTAACAAAATTTGTGCACTTTTTACCAATAAGAACTAACTATTCTCTGGATAAATTAGCTTAGTTGTATCTACAAGAAATTGTCTGAGTGCATAGAATGCCCTCAAGCATAGTATCTGATAGAGACCCTAGGTTCACTTCTAGATTTTGGAGAGCTTTGAAAAAAGTTTTTGGGACTAAATTGAGCTTTGGCACAACTTACCATCTGCAAACTGATGGACAAACTAAGATAACTATCCAAACCCTAGAAGATATGCTTAGAGCATGTGTACTTGAACAACAAGATAGTTGGGATATGTTTCTACCATTAGTAGAATTTGCATACAACAATAGCTATAACACTAGCATAGGAATGGCACCCTATGAAGCTTTGTATGGTAGAAAATGTAGATCGCCTCTATGTTGGTATGAGATAGAAAAAAGAATCATTCTAGGTCTAGAATTTGTGCAACAAACCACATAACAAATTAAGATAATCAAGGATAGGTTGATAACTGCTCAAAGTAGGAAAAAAAGTTATGCGGATGAACGAAAGAGACCTTTAGAATTTGAGGAAGGAGAACATGTATTTCTGAGAATTATTCTTACTGCAAGGGTTGGTAGAGCTATGAAATCTCGAAAGCTAAACCCTCGGTTTCATGGTCACTTTCAAATCCTAAAAAGAATTGGACCAGTTTTTTTATCAAATAACCCTTCCACCCAATTTGTCCAATCTTCACAATGTCTTTCATGTTTCATAACTCAGAAAATATAATCCATATCCTTCACACATCTTAGAAAATGAATCAATATAATTAAGGGATGATTTAACTTATGTGATAAAACCTGTAAGATTCGTGGATAGAGAAGTCCAAGAACTCAGAGGAAAGCAAATTTCATTAGTAAAGGTGATATGGGATGTGACTGACTCAAAGGAGGCCACTTGGGAGATTGAATCCAATATGATGCAAGACTACCTGGAGCTTTTCACATAAGGTAATCAAGTTTTGAGGATAAAATTTTTAAAAGGAGGGGAGAATTGTAATATCCTCCCTATCCTATTTACCTTAAAGTTTGTTATAGTAACATGTAAATACACCTATATAAATTACCTGTTAATTTTGATGATTTTTTGAGCTAGTTTAAGTATAATACTATAACACTAGATGTGAAAAATAGCTCATATTAGCCCAAAATTTAGCATAAATGACTTAGATAATGGAAATAAATATGAAAAATTTATTTCTAGCCATAAATAAATAGAATGAGTTGTGGTAAATTTTAGAGAATTAACTAAATTAGTTTAGCATTTTAAATAACATATGATGAGTGTTTAAAGCCTGAATTAAATAGGAAAGTAACTTGAAAAATTATGAAATTTTGTGGAGATGTCAAGTAGAGGATGGAGATTATTCTAGAAATGAATACATGTTAAGGCAGATACCTGTATGCTTATTAACTTAACTCCTTAGGTTTAACTTAACTTAAGGAAGAGTAATAGAGCTTGAGGTACTGTTAATGATGTATAGGAAATTATTAAATGATGAGAATAAGGACTAAATAAAGTCCAATAATTTTTTATAATACTTATGAAAGTTAGAAGACTCGTTAGTGGAAGATCAAAGTATCCCTAAGAGATACAACACTTCCACCTAGCCATGAAAGTCGTACGTCCTTATCCTTTTATTTTCTTTCCATCTTCTTTGATTTCCTCACTTTCTTATTTCTTATTTTCTCTCCACTCATACATTAGCTGAAAAGGAAAAATAGCAAACAAAAAAAAAAGATAAGAGAGAAGGAAGAAAGAAAAGAAAAAAGAGGAAGAAGGAAGAAGAAAAAGAGAAATAAAAGAATATAGGTAGGGTTTTTGTGTAACTCTACCATACTCTATCCTTTCTTGCTTCTTAAATCCTACATGGATTGGCTGGTTGAGAGTTTCTTATGATTTTCTTTAATGAATTGATTGTATATATATGTATATGTGATTGATGAGCCTTAAGTATGGATATATATACACAACCATTAGAGTTTGAGATTGATGATATATAGAATACCATGGGATTGATTTTTATTGATTTACCACATGGTCTATAGTTTGAATATATAGGTGTTGTGGTTTTGATGATATTATAATTGAAGGAATATAAGTAAATAGAAGTTGGTATGAGATAGGATTGAATTCTAGTATGAAATTGCACCAGATAATCGATTATCAGTATGAGATGACAAGATTGTGAGTAATAATCGATTACCAGTATGTGGTAATCGATTATTATTTTCCAAAATGTAATATTATGAGTAATAATTGATTATCCAGTGAGTGGTAATCGATTATCAACTTCCAGAATGCTTTGATTGTGAGTCATAATTGATTATATAGGGGTGATAATTGATTATGGACTTATAGAATGTCACTACTGGGTGAGGATAATCGATTATTAGAATATGTTAATTGATTATCAGAATCAGAGTATAAAATAAGAATAAATAAGGATGATAATCGATTACCAAACCATGATAATCGATTATCAGCCCCCTGTTTTGAGTAAATAGAGTTCCATATTGTACAATATGAAGAGATTTGACTAAGTTCACTAAATGAAGTGACTTAAACTATGAATGTGCACTTTGTGTACTTGTGAAGTGATATAATTGTACACTTAGTTTATTTAAGAGTATTGATATTGTGCACTTAGTTTACTTGAAAAGTGATCATCTAGTGCACTTAGTATATTATGAATTGATGATATTGTGCACTTGTTTTATTTGTACATTTAGTATAATTTGAGATGTACACTTATTATAATTATGAGGTGTACTAAAAATGATTTGCTCCTTTTTAAAATTAAAGTTGAGTTTGTATTAAATGATCAATTGTGATTTGCTCCCTTACATTGTTAAAGTTAAGATAGTGTTGAATTGATATATAATGTGCTCAAAGTTTAAAAGATGTTGGACATTATCCTCGAAAAGGGGAGCAAAATGATCCTTAGTTGTTGTTCTCTTATTATGGGTAACCCATTGATTGAATAATCAATTTTTGCCACTAGTGGATTTTCGAAATGATCCTCGATGGGGGAAGGTGATATAAAATTCTTAGTTGTGAGTTATGAAAATGATCCTCGATGGGGAAGGTGATCCTAAATTCATAGATATAATTCCTCATTAGTTATTAGTTTCCCTTATTAGTTATGACTAGGGTTACTCCAGATAGTGTTGTGTAACGACCTACTGTTATGTATAGGTTGAGTACACTAACCTAATATGAAGACTATCACCATGCATTTAGTAGTGTGAGGCCCACATTCACTCCCTACCATTAGATAATAGAACCCAAGGTAATATGATGTGGCCCTACCCATTGAGGTACATTGATATGGGTTCCAAGAATATGTTTAGAAAGATGATGATAAATGAGCACTAGTAAATTATACATGATTGAATGTTTCTATGTTATCATGAAGATGATATTGATATAGATCATAAAGTTGAGTATGAATGTTCGCATCATAAGAGTGTAAATATTTTGGTGATACTGAGTTATGACTCAAATCTGGTATATATTTTGATGTAATCTATGATCTATTGATATTAGTTGATTATATTTTTTTTATTAATGAAAGTAATTGAATTTCTGTCTCGGGAAGAGAAAAGGACCGTTTTGGCTTTTGCCACCTTTCTATATTACATTTTAAACATTGATTTGATTCCCCAAAGCAGCTGAAGTTATTATGATGACATGTTACATGTAGATTTACTAAAGATTTTATAATTCTCATCTCATTATATTCCTCATTTTCCATGATAATTCCAGTACGAGATCCTCCTATAAAGTAGGATAGAACATGTGGATGTAGAGTGGGATAGGCTACTCTTTTTACCATTGCCTTGTATTTACTCTTGTGTAGTGGGTTATATATAGTTTATTTGTATATGTGCCTTTAAGGACTTAGTCTGTATTATTTGAACACATATGTACTAGTTTGTATGAATCTGAACTTCCCATTATATGCATATATTACTTTCCCTCACAAGGCTCACACACACACACATATATATATAGCATAGTCGATTATCAGAGAATGATGTTAGATTAGTTGTGATGTACCTTATTACTTTTGTGTAAATCTAGATATACTATTAGTATTAGTTTTGGGATGTTACACCTTCCATATACCATAACACTTAGAACTTACCGTAACAAGTATGTAAGTGATTTAAATATATTCATCATGGTCCACATAATGTTTCATAGAAACTTTCCTATTTTGTGCACACATTATGAGAAATAGGAAATTCATTAATTATATATCAATAACACAATAATGAGCTCAGAGTGTCAAAAGCGTCATAAATACATTACTCATAAATACAAATATGACCCATCTTATGTACATGTTCTTTAAGTGTCTTAGGTTGTAAACATTTTGTTAATGGATTTGCAATCATAAAGTCAGTCCTAATATGCTCAACAAACACTCTTTGTTTCTAAAACTCCTCCTTAACAACAAAATATTTTAACTCCATATGTTTGGCAACCTTTGAATATTTTTCATTTTTGGAGAAGAATATTGTAGCATAATTATCACAATAAATTTTCAACGACTTGGTAATGGTGTCAACTACCTCAAGCCCAGAAACAAAGTTTTGCAACCATAATGTATGTGTTGTGGCCTCAAAGCATGCCACACACTCTGCTTCGATAATGGATGAAGCAATGACCGATTGTTTGACACTTTTCCATGATATTACTCCTTCATCTAATGGAAACAAATGGTTAAAAGTGGACTTTCGATTGTCAATGCATATAGCAATGTCTAAATCTTAGTATCCAATTACTTCTAAATAATTGGATCTCCTATATATGAGCATGTAATTCTTAGTTCCTTCTAGGTACCTCAACACTTTCATTGTAGCTTTCTGGTGATCAATTCTTTAATTACTTTGATACTTACCTAACATTTTGACAGTAAAGCTAATGTCTTGTCTTCTGCAGGTTTGTGCATACATTAAATTACCCACAATAGAAGTATATCCGATTCTATTTCTTGATGTTCTACATCATTCTTCAGACATTGAATGAGACTAAATTTATCTCCTTTATATATAGGAACAATTCCTACTAAACAATTGTTCATGTTAAATCTCTCTAGAATTCTTTTCATATATCCTTTTTGAGACAAATCCAAAATTCCTCGTGATCTATCATAGAATATTTCAATTCCTACACATAGGATACCTCACCCATATCTTTCATTTAAAAAATATGAGAGAAAATCTTTCGTCTCACGCTATATACTCAAATCATTAGCAGCAAGTAGAATATCATCAACATATAAGACTAAGAAAATAAATTTACTCCCATTGATCTTTTAGTATATGTGTAACATCCTCCTTAACCTAATAGTTGTAATCAGGGTTATAGATGCTCTATAACACTTGTATGAGTTATCTGTTAATTTAGGTAACCTTCTGTACTAGTTTGAGCATAATACTATAACACTGAATATGAATAATAGCCCATATAAACTCAGATTTTAGCATAAATAGCTGAGAATATAGAAATAAATATAGAAATGACTTGTTTTTGGCTTTTTGGCCACCTTTCTATATTATATTTTATATTGAAATGATTTTTTCCTGAAACAGTTAGAATTATTATGATAACACCATAATTGTTAGAAATACTAAGAATTTTACAATCCTCACCCTATTTATTATGTTTCCATAATAATACCAAGAAAAGAATCTGCTATAGAGTAAGACGAAGGTTGGCGAAAGACTATAGTCTCAATTTTCCTTTTGTACCAAGAATTGTATATAATTGATAAATATTTGCATCTTTAGGTTTTTGTTCAATGATGAACGATGTTGTGTATTATGAACTTTAATGATGTATATTATATTGTCTTTTCAAGCTCATATTTTTGTATATAAATTATATTTACTTTCAAAAATATTGTCTTTAATTTAGAAGTAACCTACTAATCCTAATTACTAATGCGTAATTTAAAATATGTCATTAGTACTAGTATTAGGATGTTACAATATGCACTGATCAATAGTGTTTTCTTTAAATCCAAACGACATTATGGTATCATTGAACTTGATATACCATTGTCAGGAAGCTTATTTTAGTCCATATATTGAATTCTTAAGCTTACAGACCATATGACCTTTTCCTTTGACTGAGAAACCCTAAGATTGTTCCATATACACTTCTTCTTCAAGTTCTCCATTAAGAAAGATTATTTTCACATCCATTTGAAGTGACTCCAAATCATAATGAGCTATCAATGTCATACCAATTCTTAATGAGTGTTTTCTTTAAGACTGGAGAAAAGGTCTCCTTATAATCAATGTCACTCTTTTGAGTATAACCTTTTGCAACAAGTCTGACTTTATATATCTTAATATTGCCACTAGAGTCTCGCTTTGTATTAAAGATCCATCTACACCTAACTCATTTAAATCCTCTTGGTAATTCAATGAGATCCCACACTCCATTCTATTCCATGGATTTAACTCATCTCTCATGGCATCCAACCATTTTTCAAACTCATTACTTTCTATGGCTAGTGAAAAAGAAAATAGATCTTCGTTGGTTCCAATATCAAAGTCTGATTCTTACAAATAAACCACATAATCACTTGGAATTATCGACCTTATTTCTCTTTGAGACCTTCTTAATGGCATTCCTTATGGTTCATTTAATTTAGTCCTTTGTGGATTGGTTTCTTTCTATGGGGTTTCTTGATTTAAATGTTGTTCATTATTATTAAAATGTTCACTAATAGTTTAAATGACATTTGAGATAGTTGTGAATGAAAGAACATTTATGGGTAAAGCAACATCAACCCTAGTTTCCTATATATCCATAACTTGTCATTCAATACTCCCATTAATCTCACCATTTTCAATGAATCTAGCATTTCTAGTTTCTACTATTCTTAGAATATGATTAGGACAATAAAATATATACCCTTTGGATTTCTCAGGTAACCAATAAAGTGACCATCAATTGTTTAAGAATCTGTTACCAAGTGGCCTCAATACTTAAGAGGGGGTGAATTAAGTTTATAAAATAAGTTTGCAAATCTTTCGCAAAATACTTGAATTCTTATTTTCGTTGAAGCTATTGTTTGTTAGAGATGAATAGATAGAAGAGATGTAAACTTTTCACTCTTAAATGAATTAACCAAGGGAGATAGAATTCAGATAAATCAATAAAACAGTGCTCAAAGTAAAGAGTAGAGTTTAGAGAAAACAAACACCAAGCTTTATCCTGGTTCAGCCACCAATCCACTTATGGCTTATGTCTAGTCCTCAAGCAATCACTCGAGATTTTCCACTAAATTTTGAGCTTGAATCAGGTGCTTGTAACCTTTACAAATTGGAGCACTCAACACTACCTTGGGATACCTCACCCTTTGTAGCTTGAGCCTCTTCAAACAAGGGATGCCTCACCCTTTACAATTTGGAGGGATACCTTACCCTCTTCTTTACAATAAATAAGGTTGATAGACTAAAACTCTCACAAGAGTAGTTGATACAAATTAAAGCTCTAGAATGCTCTTGAAAGATATCTCAAAGATTTGTACAAAAATAGAGCAAGAATGATTTCAAGGATTGATTTTTGTATAAAATGTTAGAAAGATGTTTCAAGGTTTAAGGTCAGCCACTAATGATGCCCCAACACAAGTATATAAGCTATTTTTCATTAAAAGAGCTGTTGGGGGCTTTAATGCCCAGCATTTAATGCACCTAATATAGCCGTTGGGCATAATCAGTCCAGTGGTCATCGATTACACTATAGTGATAATCGATTACATGGCTGTTTGGACATGTTCTTAGCTTTCTGGGCAGGATGTAATCGATTACTAGTCTTGTGTAATCGATTACATGACTTCTGCTAGATTTGTAATCGATTACAGCCTCAGTGTAATCGATTACAAGGCTTCTGCTATGCTTGTAATCGATTACATGCTCAATGTAATCGATTACAAGGTCTTTGTTTAGCTTGTAATCGATTACAATACATGTGTAATCGATTACCTTGTCCTTTGAACACATTTTTCAACCCCAATTAAGTGTATTAGTACATCCTTACATATTGGAGCTTGGATTTTGACAAGATTTACATTTGAGTTATGAAATCCAAGATTGAAATCAACATATCTTTAAAATGATGAACTTTGAAGTATTAGTTGATTTAAAAGGATCTTTAAAAACCCATTTGAAGATCATTGAGATACCTTGAGAGCATTTTACATTGAAATCCTAAGATCTATATCTATATACCTCTTGGTTTCCTTCTTTTGATCTTAGTCTTGTTTTTTTACCTTGATCTTCTCTTTTGCTGTTGTTATCATCAAAAACTTATTTGATATGCTTCAAGACATAAGCATTCACATTCTCTCCCTTTTTGATGATGACAAACTAAACATTAAAAGGAAAGAGAAGTATTTGCATTTTTGATTATTAGAGATTTAAGCACAACTCTCCCCTATAATGTATGCATGAGATAGAATATGTGAGAATATGTGAAAGCGCAAAACTCAAAGTTAGATTCAAAGCTCCGCCGTACACATGCAACATATTTCACTAATCTCTCCCCCGTTGGCATTATAAAAAAAATATAAGCATTCAGCCATAAACATTCCAGCCCAGCCAATTTGAAAACAAAGTAAGTATACCAATCATAATGATTTCAGATGCATATGAAGGAAATATATCAAGTTTTGATAATCATTAATATAATGAAGGATCCAAAGTCACATACAAAAAAAAAATACATATAGAAAAAAAAGATAATGACAAGACAATATGGTCATATAGTCGCCTTGCTGTCACTATCCTCATCGTCTGCCACATCATTCGTGTCATCGTCATCTGTATCAAGATCATCCGTAGAACCTAGAATCTCCTCCTCATCATTAGGATGAGCACCAGAAGGTCCAGTAAAGGAGAGAGAAGCAGGAGGAGCAGAAAAAATAGGAGGAGCAGAGGAAGCAGGAGGAGCAGGAGCTGCTTGCCCTGGTACATATCCTGGTCTTCGAATAAAGATTGGATAGAGGCTAACTCCTGATTGGAGTAATCCATCCTTAGCTCTAAGTGATCCACCTTTTGTTCAATACGATCCATCCCCATTTTCAAGCTACGAATTTCTTGTAGCAAAAGCTCCATGGTGGCTGTGGGAGAAGGAGGTTGTTTTCCTTTATCTTCATCTTCTTTCTCATGGTCATGAAGGATATGGCCATAGCTCCCATGGGTAATGTTATGCCATCTATCATCTACTTGTATAGCTTAAGTTTTTGCAATGTGTGCAGGACAATAGATTGAGGTCCTTTGGAGCTCATGTCCTTTGATTCTTCAGACACGGAAATATGGCAGTGCTCCAATATGGCAGTGACAAGCATAGCATATGGAAGGGTAGAGTTCTTCCTCTTCCTAATATCCAACATGTGCTGCAGTTGATTGGCCTTCCTGTAGTCATGGCCCACAAACCACCACATCATTTCTTAGTACTTGGGAGTAATTTCCTCCCCTAGGAATTAACTGTCTGGTCACAAGATAATGAAGGACCCTATTTTCCATGGTTAAACCTATGGCCATCACTCTCTTCCTATCCCTAGGCATTTCATATCCAGACCTTGTTAGGGAGGTTAAGGCAGCCTTGTACTCAAAATCATCTCCCCAAGCATCCTTATTCCCATAGAATTTCGTGTCATGATACTCAAGCTTAGTTAGCCTACACTATGCTTCTCTAGTGACCTAATTTGCTTCTTCTTATATTCAGATATTAGACATCCATTCTTATAACTTAGGTTTGCATAAAATACCCTAACTAGATTCAGGTAAATGTCCTTTTGAATGCTAAAGAAGCCTAGCAAACCTAACCTTTCTATTAATCTGAAACACTCTAAAGGTTCACTTGAACAGAAAGATTGAGGGAGATACCTTGGAGATATGAGTTTCCTCAACTAGAAGTTCTTTTTGAATAACTCTACCTTCTTTGTGGTGGAGAAGTGATGTGTGAGGTCCAACCCAGAGATATTGGGTGGAGGAGCACTCAAAAATTCTCCAATGGTGGCCCTTATTCTTGGGCGTTTTGTACGTTGAGAAGATTCTACCATGATGGAACCCACGTGGTGTTTGGTGGTGGAGAAGTTTGGAAGGATGATGAGGAAGAATGAAAATGTAAGTTAGGGCTCTAAAGAGAGAGAGAGCGTGTGAAGAGAGACGGGGGATGAAGATTGAGGAGATTTATGGTGAAATTGATTGGGGGTTATGAAGAGAAGAAGAGATTCAAGTAGTATAGAGGTAAAATGGGATGATTTGGCTAAGAAATGAGAGAGAAATTGAAGGTTTGGGGGTGAAGAGAGGAAGAGAGGTCATGGAGCAGAGGAGAGAAATGAAAATGATTAAGTTAAAATGGTTGTAACCCTTTTAAACCTACTGTGTAATCGATTACAATGGGTGTGTAATCGATTACTAGCCATCTAGAATTCATGTAATCGATTACATGGTTAGTGTAATCGATTACCAACTTTCTGGGAACCTTGTAATCGATTATAGGGTTGGTGTAATCGATTACCATCCTTGATAGAACCTTTGTAATCGATTACAAAGGTCTTGTAATCGATTACCAGTTTACTAAAACTCAATTTTTGCATTTTAAACAGTAAATGACTAATCTCAAAGTATTCAAATTAGTTCCAAAAAGTCTCAAAGAAATTTCAAACATCATGCAAGCATACAAACTAATTAGTTCTTGAACTAAAACACATGTTTATGCAAAATTATCACTTTTGCCAAGAATTTAAACCATTTTTGTTAGAATGAGCTTCTTGGTGGACTTTGTCATGACGGAGTACCTGCAAAATAACTTCGGGGAAACCTTTGACGCTCAAGTCAGTATTGGAATTAGGAATGATTAAAGAACAAGAAAATTTTACCACCAAAACACCATCATTATGCAGCAAAAACACGTTATGCAGTAAAATTTCAAATTATGCAGCAGCCATATACATTATGTAGCAAAAGTAACATATGATGCAGCAATGTGAATTTGTGCAGATTTTTAGCTTATGTATGATTGATCCAATATGTCAAGTTTATTTCTTATATAGAAGAATGCTTCTTTTACCAAGGGCTTAGTGAAAATGTCAGCTAGTTGCTTAGTGGTTTCTACAAATTCAAGTATGCAATCACCTTTTTGTACATGATCCTTAATAAAATGATGTCTTATTTGAATATGTTTTGTTCTAGAGTGTAGAATAAGATTTTTGGATAAATTAATTGCACTAGTATTATCACACCTTATAGGGATATGATCAAACTTAAGACCATAGTCTAGAAGTTGTTGCTTCATCCAAAGGATTTGAGTACAACAACTTCCAGCTGCAACATATTCAACGTCAGCTATAGACAATGTCACACTATTTTGTTTCTTGCTATGCCAAGAAACTAGTGAGCTTTCAAGCAAGTGGCATGTCCCACTAGTGTTTTTTTCTATCCATTTTGCATCTAGCAAAATTAGAATCGGAATACCCAATTAAGCTACAAGAAGCACCTTTAGGGTACCATAATCCCATTTGTGAAGTGCTTATTAGATATTTCATGATTCTTTTAATAGCACTTTGGTGTGATTCTTTAGGATTTGCTTAAAATCTAGCATACATGCACATACTAAACATAATATCTGGCCTACTTGCTATGAGATAAAGGAGTGAGTCTATCATACCTCTATATTTCATAATTTCTACAGATTTACCTCCTTTATCCTTGTCTAAGTAACAAGAAGTGCCCATTGGTGTAGCCATTTGCTTGGCACCCTCTATTCTGAACTTCTTGAGTAACTCCTTGTAATATTTTGATTGACTTATGAAAGTCTTATCCTTTGTTTGCTTAATTTGGAGACCAAGGAAGAAGTTGAGCTCACCTATCATGGACATTTCAAACTCACTTTGCATAATATTAGCAAATTCTTTACAAAGAGAGTCATTAGTAGCACTAAATATAATATCATCAACATATATTTGAACAAGAAGAATGTCATGATTTTTATGTTTGATGAAAAGAGTAGTGTCAACCTTTTCTCTAGAAAAGTAATTTTTCAAAAATAACTTGCTCAACCTTTCATACCAAGCTCTAAGAGCTTGTTTTAAGCCATACAAGACCTTTTTCAATTTAAAAACATGGTTGGGCAGTTCAAAATTTTCAAAACCAGGAGGTTGTTCCACATACACTTCTTCTTGTATAAGACCATTTAAAAAGGCACTTTTGACATCCATTTGAAACAGTTTAAAATCCATGATGCATGTATATGCAAGTAGCATTCTAATGGCTTCTAATCTAGCTATGGGAACATATGTTTCTTCATAGTGTATGCCTTCTTCTTGATTATAACCCTTAGCTACAAGCCTAACTTTGTTTCTTATTATTAAGTCTGTTTCATCAAGTTTGTTCCTAAAGACCCATTTGGTGCCAATAATTGGATGTTCATTAGGCCTTGAAACTAATTCCTAAACTTGATTTCTTTCAAATTGGATTAGTTCATCTTGCGTGGCCAAGATCCTATGATCATCATTTATGGCCTCATCTATGTCTTTAGGTTCAACTTGAGACACAAAAGCCATATGATTGCATGCATTTCTAAGAGAGTTTCGAATTATTACCCCTTTTGATACATCACCTACCACTTTGTCGAAAGGATGATATCTTGATGTCCTCTATTCTTTGGGTAGATTTAAGATTTCTGAATCCTCTTGCCATGAGTGATCAAGAGGTCTCTTTTCTTGCTTCTTGGGCTCTTTCTCTTGATTCTCCAAGTGTGTTCTTGCCAAGATTTCTGCAACATCATCAACAAGCTCCTTTCTCAACTCATTTAGGTTAGTTTCATCAAAAGTAACATGTATGGACTCTTCTATAGTTATAGTTTATTTATTATAAACTCTAAAGGCCTTACTATGTATAAAATATCCAAGAAATATGCCCTCGTCAGATTTTGCATCAAACTTCCCTAAGTTATCCTTTCCATTATTTAAAACAAAGCATTTACATCTAAAAACATAAAAATGTGAAACATTTGGCTTCATTCCTTTGTACAATTCATAGGGGGTTTTCTTTAAAATTGGCCTTATTAGGGCACTATTCATAACATAACAAGCGGTATTAACCACATCCGCCCAAAAATACTTAGGAATGTTGCCCTCATTGAACATAGTTCTTGCCATTTCTTCTAAAGATCGATTTTTCCTTTCTACAACACCATTTTGTTGTGGTGTTCTAGGTGTAGAAAAGTTATACTCAATGCCATGTTTATCACAAAAGGTTTCAAATTCATGATTTTCAAATTCACCACCATGGTCACTTTTTATGGATGCAATGCAAAAATCTTTTTCGTTTTGGATAACTTTGGCAAGCTTTTTGAATGATTGAAAAGCGTCATTTTTGTGAGACAAGAATAGTGTCCATGTAAACCTAAAAAAATCATTCACAATCACTAGTGCATAGTAATTCCCACCAAAGCTCATAGTTCTAGAAGGACCAAAAAGATCCATGTGCAAAAGTTGTAATGGTCTAGATGTTGAAACCACATTTTTAGCTTTAAAAGAGACCTTTACTTGTTTTCCCTTTTGACATGCATCACAAAGTTTATCTTTTTCAAATTTGAGTTGTGGAAGTCCAATTAATAGTTCTTTAGAAACCAATTTGTTTAAGTGATCCATGTGAATGTGAGCAATTCTTCTATGTCATAACCATGAATTATTTTCTTTACTCATAAAACATTTAGCATCATTTGAGGAAATGTCATCAAGGCTAATCATATATATATTATTGACCCTATGACCAATAAACTTAACATGCTTATCATCTTTACCCTCAATTATGCAACAATTTGAATCAAATATCACTTTATTACCCTTATCACATAGTTGACTAATGCTAAGCAAGTTATATTTGAGTCCTTCAATAAGCAAAACATTATCAATGAATGAGGAAGGGATCTTACTAAATTTACCAACTCCAAGGATCCTTCCTTTATTGTTGTCCCCATATGTGACATGTCCATGCTTCCTTGGTGCAAGAAAGGAGAACTTGGAGTCGTCACCCGTCATGTGCTTGGAGCAACCACTATCAAGGTACTAACTTGAGCTTTTGGTCTTCAAGCACACCTACAACACACATTCAAATTTTAACCTTTGGTACCCAAATTATCTTGGGTCCTTATGTGTTAGCGTTAGGCAAGGTACCCTTAGGAACCCAAACCCTTTTAGTTCCAACCTTGGTGCTTATGTTCTTTCTAATATTACAAGTATATGCACTATGCCCTTTCTTACCACAATGAAAGCATTTGATAAAGGGGCTACTTAATGTACTTGAGGAAACAAAAAAATTCTTGTAAGACTTTTGATGGTTATTTGGATTATATCCCAAATCAGCTTTTTGAAAAACACATTTTTGCTTCCCCAATAACACATTTAAATTGTCTATTCCAAAGGTGAATTTTGAAGAGTATTTTTTAAATCTTCAACCTCCTTTTCAAATGATTTGCATAATGGGCAAGATAGTTGAATGGATGCATTATCAAGTGAAGAGCAAGTCATGCATAATGAGTTAGCATCAATAAGTCCTAAGGTCTTATTTTCAATCTTAAGCTCATTAATCTCATTGTTTAAAATAGTAACTTTGTTTACCAATAAAGAGATTGTTTTATTGGAAGATAAAATTATTTTTGTGGGTCTTATAGATTCATCATTCAATTTTGGAAAAGCATCTTATAATTTGTTATAAGAAGGTGAATAATCTTAGTTAGAAGATATTACCTTGGTGTCACTCTCTTCACTTTCTTCTCCGTGAGCCATAAGACAAAGATGAGCTTCTTCACTTTCTGAGCTATAAGTAGAATCTATGTCATTATCCTCCCATGCAATGTAAGCCATTCTTCCTTTCTTTTCCTTAAAGGATTTCTTCTCAAACTTCTCTGACTTTTTAAGATATACGGGGCATTCCATCTCCATATGTCCCGGTTTATCGTATTCATAACATGTTGAAGTTGATGAGGTTCTGTCCCCTTTGTGATTGGTTTTCTTTGGAGGGAAATATGGTATTCTTTGAGTTCTTTTCTTCTTAAGGAATCTTCTGAACTTCCTCACAAGAAGACTAAGATTTTCTTTGTTTAGCTCAAGATTTCCTACTCCTTCTTCATCATCTTCATCATTATCTTCAATTATGGAGGAGGTGGCTTTGAGAGCAATTCCCTTCTTCTTCTTATCATGTTCTTTACTTTGATTGAGCCTATTTAGCTCCAATTCATGCTCTTGGAGCTTGTCGAATAAGGTGGCCAAGGTCATTGTTAATAAGTTTCTTGATTCCACAATAGCCATCACCTTGGGTTACCAATTCCTACTCAAACACCTCAAGACTTTGTTAATAAGATCCTTATTAGGAAATTTTTTTTCCTAATGAAGCAAGATGATTTATAATATGTGTAAATCTTTTTTGCATCTCTTGAATGCTTTTTCCTGGATTCATTCTAAACAATTCATATTCATGAGTGAGAGAGTTTATTCTTGATCTTTTTACCTCACTTATGCCCTCATGAGTTACTTGTAGGGTATCCCACATTTCTTAGGTGGTCTTACAATTTGACACCCTAAAGAATTCGTCATACCTTAAGGATGTGATAATCATGTTCTTGGGTCTCAAGTTATATTGAACCTTCTTTTTATCTTCATCCGTCCATTCACTTCTAGGTGTGTTAATTCTCACACCATCTACTATGCGTGTGGGAACAAAGGTGCCATTTTCAACGGCATCCCACACATCAATATCAAGAGCTTCAATAAAAATTTTCATTCTTTCTTTCCAATAGGCATAACCATCACCATTGAAATAGGGGGTCGATTAATAGAAGAACCTTCATTAGAAAAATCATTTAAAGCTATCACTTCTCTTGAAGCTCTAAGCTCTTTATACAAGAGTCTATCTTTGATACCACTTATTCCCAAGTGGCCTCAATACTCAAGAAGGGGGTGAATTGAGTTTATAAAATAAGTTCACAAATCTTTCACAAAATACTTGATATTTTATTTTCGTTGAAGCTATTGTTTATTAAAGATGAATGGATAGAAGAGATGTAAACTTTTCACTCTTAAATGAATTAACCAAGGGAGATAGAATTAAGATAAATCAATAAAACAATGCTCAAAGTAAAGAGTAGAGTTTAGAGAAAACAAACACTAACATTTATCTTGGTTTAGCCACCAATCTACTTGTGGCTTACGTCCAATTCTCAAGCAATCACCCAAGATTTTTCACTAAATTCCAAGCTTGAATCAGATACTTATAATCTTTATAAATTGGAGCACTCAACACCACCTTGGGATACCTCACCCTTTGTAACTTGAGCCTCTTCAAATAAGGGACGCCTCATTCTTTACAATTTGGAGGGATACCTCACCCTCTTCTTTACAATAAACAAGGTTGATAGAATGAGACTCTCACAAGAGTAGTTGATACAAATTAAACCTCTAGAATGCTCTTCAAAGATATCTCAAATATTTGTAGAAAAACAGAGCAAGAATAATTTCAAGGATTGATTTTCATATAAAGTGTTAGAAAGATGTTTCAAGGTTCAAGGTCAGCCATTAATGATGCCCCAACACAAGTATATAAGCTATTTTTCATTAAAAGAGTCATTGAGGACTTTAATGCCCAGCATTTAATGCACCTAATATAGCCGTTGGGCATTGTCAGTCAAGTGGTAATCGATTGCACCGTAGTGGTAATCGACTACATAGTTGTTTAAACATGTTCTTGGCTTTCTGGGTAGGATGTAATCGATTACCAGCCTTGTGTAATCGATTACATGGCTTCTGCTAGATTTTTTAATCGATTACAACCTCAGTGTAATCGATTACAAGGCTTCTGTCATGCTTATAATCGATTACATACTCAATGTAATCGATTACAAGGTCTCTATTTAGCTTGTAATATATTACAATACATGTGTAATTGATTACCTTGTCCTTTGAACACATTTTTCATCCCCAATTAAGTGTATTGGTCAATCCTTTCATATTGGAGCTTGGATTTTGACAAGATTTACATTTGAATTATCAAATCCAAGATTGAAATCAACATATCTTTAAAAAGATGAACTTTGAATTATTAGTTGATTTAAAAGGATCTTTAAAAAATCATTTGAAGATCATTGAGATACCTTGAGAGTATTTTACATTGAAATCCTAAGATCTATATCTATATACCTCTTGGTTTCCTTCTTTTGATCTTGGTCTTTCCTTTTGATCTTGATCTTCTCTTTTGCTTTTGTTATCATCAAAAACTTATTTGATATGCTTCAAGACATAAGCATTCACAGAATCTAATTTCTTTTCATGTGGATTGTAGATTCTTGCTTCCGCTTGACAATCCTAAATATGTATGTGTTTTAAATTAGGCTTCTTTCCTCTCCATAATTCGAAAAAAGGTTTTTGAAACTGTCATACTAGGAACCCTATTTAATAAATACATGGCAGTTTTAAGTGCATACATCCACAAAGATTTGGGTAATGAGGAGTTGCTCATTATACTCCTAACCATGTCCATTAAAGTTCATGTTTTGAGGAACTTTGTAAATGGACCTGGAAACTGTCCTCATTTATTATGTTTCCCATATTATTCACCACATTTACCAGATCTTACAATTTTCACTTTCTTGTCTAATTACCTTTCAACCTTATTTATATATACCTCAAGGGCGTCAAATTCTTGAGAGTTTTTATTAAGAAAATAGACATATCCATAACATGAAAAATCATTGATAAAAGAGACAAAATACTTTTCTCCACTGAAAGGCAGAGCATCAAAAGTTCCACAAATATCAGTGTGTATAATTTCAAGAAGCTGGGTACTTCTTGTGGCATCTTTCTTATTGTGTTTGGTTTGCTTTTCCTTAATGCAATCCACACAAATGCCAAGATCAACAAAATCCAAATTTGGCAAGATTTCATTCTTTACTAACCTTTCTTTGGATATATGACCTAAATGCTTATGCCACAAGTAAGTGGATCTTTCATCTGACGTGCTACGCTTAATTTCAACATTGCTATAAACAGTATGTAAGGATTCGAAAAAAAAAACATTATCAAGCTTCAGTTTATATAAATCATCAATAAGAATACTAGAACCAACAAAATTGGTATTCTTAAACAAACTGAAACAACCATGTCTAAACTTCACATCAATGCCAAAAACTTCAAATTTTGAAAAGGAAACTAAATTCCTAGAAATCGAAGGTACATAGATAGTATGTAGTAGATCCAAATGATAGCCAGTATTTAAGACCAAACAGTAAGTCCCTATGCCTTCAATTAGAGCCTTCATGCGATTTCCCATGAACAAAAAATCCTTAGTTGGATTTGTAGTTTGGATCATAAGGAATCCTTGTATCATGTTAGATACATTAGTAGTAGCACCAGAATCAAGCCACAGAGTATTATGAGGAACTTCAGTCAAATTCGATTTGAAACATACAAAAGCATTAAGCTTACCTTTCTTTTCGAACCAAGCTTTACGTTTCAGGCAATCTTTTTTATAGTGCCTTGTCTTCCTACAGAAGTGACTATTATCTGCCTTTTGTTCCTCCTTATTAGCCTAAAAACCTTTAGTAGGCATCTTCTTCTTAAACTTGTTGGCCTTTGGCTTAAGTCCATTACCATCCTTTTGACCTGTGAGGTTAATCGAATGATTTCCTTGATTCTTTAGTATTATTTCCTCTTGAACAAGCATACTGGCCAATTCATTTATGTTCCACTATAGTGTTATAATTGATTTGAGAAGACCCATACTCAGGAGGCAACGAGTTTAGGATAAATTGAACTAAAAAAAAGAGTCATCAACAGTCATCTCCAAGGCCTTCAATGTAACACCCACCGTAGGGTATCACATTTAAGACTAATCCCAATAAAACTTACCCAAGTTGTAAAAGAATTAATCTTGTAAAAATATCAATTTTAAAATTTCGTTTGCGGAATAAAATAAAATAAGTGAACCGAATTAAAATATTAGTAAGACTTGCAATGAACACACCAAAAGAAATATTTACATTATATTACCAAACTTGTCCAAATAATTTACATAAGTACAAACCAGTTCCAAAAGTAAAAATACAAACCTAACTACCAAAAGATACTCTAAGACAAACCTAAGGATTTGGTTCCTCTGAAGGATCCTCCTCCTCCTCTACCTCATCATCAAAGAACCCAAGCGGATACATATGCCTCGCAAGGGTCCTTGCAGACGACACCACAGAATTCTCTTGGGGTGTATAAACAGACACCACTCCACCTAAGAGTTCACGAAGAGGTATCGTGAATTCCAACCGCGCAGTTGCATGTTGGGTTAACACGGATATCCCATCTAGGGTTCCGCTCAAAGTTATAGTTAAGTCCCCGGTATACACAAATCTTTCATTATTGAAATCAAGCCTCCAAGCGTCAGCTCCACCATGGAACTGAACCCTAACAAAACCTAAAACTTGTCGTCTTGCCGCCATATAGCTAATAAAGAAAACTACTAAAAATAAACAGGGTCTCTTGCCTCTTCGTTCTCTCGGTCTTCTGTTAACATATACAATGAAACAGATACAAAATAATAGCGAAGTAAGATCCCCTACATCAATACTAGTATAGCAGTAGAGAAAATGATAGCAAATAAACAAAATATAATATTGAAACTATAATCAAGTTATCATGTCATGGACAATAAATCATATACTAATAAATCAATCAATTATAAATTTCATGTTATTATGCTGACTCACTATGCATGTACACACACTGGCTAATTCCTACTCCATGGAGCTAAACACTGTTTCAGAGAGAAGATCCAGAAGACATGTTTGTTACTCGGCTGCCATAGCCAAAAGTGCTATATTTTATCAATCTTTATCAAAAGTGCACATTAGGCATTGGACAAGACATTCTACACCAGATCACGATATAGGACAATGTCTCGGTCCGGATCATCAGTGCGCTTGCATCGGTCTTCCCCACAGACAGAAGAGCTACCAACTGTCCATTGCGAGGTCCCACACCTCGATGCCCCCAAGGTCAACAAGTGACCTACACTTGTCTACTCGCACTCGCACTTAGGTGTAATTTCATCTCCTAGGCATATAGCATTTACTCAAATAAGCAAACATGCTTTTCTGTGCATAATACATTATTCACACACACAATTCATATAATCTTATTAGTCTTGGCGGTATAAGTTTTTAACTCAATTGGGCCCACCACAACTGCCCGACAGCAAACTATTGTTTACGATTAATCGCGTAGCCTAAAATTACTATTTCTAAATTGCGTAAATATTTTTTTGACGTATTTTTAATTACGTAAAGTGTTTCTAACATATTTAAACCAAAAATAATATTTTTCTCAAAATCTGGTTTTATTTTCCACTATTTGCATAATAGTCCTTCATTGAATAATATTTACATAATAGTCCTTATTTAAACAATATTTTCATAATGGTCCCTCCTAAAATAATATTTGCAAAATAGTCCCTCTTTTAGATAATAATTGCAACATAGTCCCTCTCTAAATATTAATTGTAATATAGTCCCTCTAAAAATTAGTATTTCTACTATTTCTCAAAAACTTGTGTTTCTTTGCTTTACTTAGGATATTACAGCTCAAATTTTCCTAACGCGCTTCAAAACCCATAAGGTGAGCTATACGTTAGAAAACTTCAAGTATTTACATTTATTTTACTACATAGCCTAGTAAGCTAATTTTAATTCTAAAACCCAAGTTACCTCCATTTTAAATTTCCAAACTTACTAAAATGAATTCTTACTATTAAAACACTTAATTCTACACTGAGTAAAATATTTTTGGATCTTAAATAACAAAATTTGGCATGTTGGCCGAATTTTTATTCTTGCTTCAAAATTCATTTTAATTTATTTTCTAACACTTTAAATCCTTGTAAAATCTCTTAATTAATTTTATTGTCAAGAACCTTTAATCCTCAATTTGGAATCAAAATTTTAGGACTCTTGGTCCTCTTGAAAGTAGTGAGGTCGTGTGCCTCTAAGCTCTTTGGAGCTCTCATGTAATCTTCCCAAATGTTGTTATATCCTAAATTACACATACATTTGCATGCTTCCAAAATTATACATACAAGTATATTATCAAAGTTATAGTCATACCATCACACATGCAACCATAAATTCAAAATCATAAACACCACAATCACAGATAAAGAAGCATAGAACAACAAGTGAATAAACCCTTATGGGTTTTTCACCATACAAAACCATTTCCTCACCACCAACACTTAGTTGATGAGGTTAATCTCCCTCTTACCTTAAGGAAGACAAGAATCTTCAAGTTCCCTCCTTCTCTTGATTTCGTGTGACACATAAACAAATCCCTAAAAATCTTAAACAATTCTAAAAGTCACAAACAAGGCTTAAGAACAAAGAACCATAGATCAATCACGGTCTAAAAAATTAAAAACTCAACTTAGAACCATAGAATCAAAAGTTTACCTTTAGAGAAGTAAACCAAAGCTTGGTTTTTGAAGCCTTAGAGATTGATTTGGACAAAATCTCCAAGATGAAAAGTGTTTAGAATATGGTTTAGGTTTAGAAAGTGTAGAGAAGTAAAATTATAGAAGATTGGAACTAGGATTTCGGGTGGTTGGCCGAAACTCCAAGGAAGTAAAAGAAAGGAAAGGTGTTCTTGTGTTCTTGAAAGCTTTGAGAGAAAATGAAGGCTTTAGCTTTTTGGTGAGAGAAAATGCAAATTGAGAGTGAAGAGAAGTGTGCAGCCGTGTGAGGTAGTATAGGAAAAATAAAAGGCTAATTATGATAGTAAACATAATTATTTTAGTCATAATTTAATCAAATAAAAGACCATTCAAGAAGCTTGGAGAATCCACTTGGCCATGTGGCTTTATAGGAAAAGCTAACCAAGTTTGTTTCTAATTTAGTTCTAGTTACATTTTAATCAAATAACAACTAAGTAGACTAGGTTTTCTAGTTACTTGATTAACTATTTAGTTACATAGCTAACTAGTGAATTAGGTCATTGAATATGTCATGCCTAATCACTTGCTTTTAGATGAAATTAGGATATTTAGCTAGTAACTAGATCCTAACTAATTAGTAACTAGGTTAGTTTCATTTAGTTTCTAATTAGGCAATTTAGGTAACTAAATTAGTTTATCTGGTTACTTTGTAACTAGTCAAACTTTTCAACATAGACCATTTCCTATTGGTTAGAAAAGTCCAACCATCATTTTTGACTTGTTTCTATTGGTTCATTTTAAAATTAATTACAAAAATCATAATTAATATATTTTCTAATAGATAAAAAATATACTGGGTCTAATACTCGGTTCTGAGAAACTACTTGTAAATAAAACAAGTAGATTTTTTTTTGAAATATTTTTTTCACGTATAAATTTTAAAAATTAAAAGATTGGATTTCATGTCTCTCAGATTCGGGTTTAGTAAGATCCCCCGTCTCTGATTAAATCAAATAAGATTTTCCCCGGCCTGAAAATTATTATTTTCCTGACCCGGAGCAAATCTCACACAATGATCATAAACAGTCTCAGAGCAGTCAAATTAATTTTATAGCATACAGAAAACACAAAATAGTGAAATTCAGTCATTACTATAAAATAGCCAAAATCTGGGATGTTACATTCAACCTTGCTACAACATTCGTTATCTCAATGATATGCTTTTGCAACCCTCGCAACCCATCAAACTTCATGGTTGTAAGTTTTGCCATTAGAGTACCAGCAAGTGACTTATTCACAGAATGAAAGCGGTCTTCCATAGACTTAATGTAATCCTTTGCACTTTCTGTTTATGGAAGAGTGGTTTTAATGTTGTTGGCAATGATGATCACATATTGTATACATTAATAAGCCCTCATTTTTAGTCATTTGCACTCTCCATGTATTTAATTGATTAAGTTTGGTTATGTTCTGCAAGTTTGGACTCAAATTGGACTTAATTGATTTTTTCAGCAAGATTTACATCTTACATTATTTCTGTATTTTGGCCATATCTTGAGTTCTAGATGTCTAATAATTATGTATCTTACCTTGTAAGAAAGATAAGAGAGATCTCTACAACTTTCATGAGAGCTCTAGGTGAAAATCAGATATCTAGTGGAACTAATTAGGCTTGGAAGTCAGAATACGAGTTTTGTGATTGGAACTTGAATAGTATGCAGTAATCAGAGCATAACTCGGGCTGTAAGATCTGGATTAGGTTGAAATTTTGGTATCTACAATTAAGACTCATATCTACAATTTTCATGAAGAACACAAGACTCAAATCGGACTCCTTAGAGGTTATATTGGGCTTGGAAGTCAGAATAGAGGAACTGTAACTAGGCCTGAACACTGTGCAGTAGTTGGGCCATATCTCAGGCCGTAGATGGCCTTTTAAGGTGATTCTAGCGGCAGTTGAAAGCTCAGATCCAGGCCTACAACTTTTATGAAGACCACATTTCAATATTTTGACGCATTCAATGACTTCAGAATTGAATAATTTTGGAGACAAAGAATCTCCATAATTTTTCACTCATCAAAAGTCATTTGGCATTTTTGACTTATTGTTCACTCATCCACCCACTCATGAATCTGCTCCCTTGTCATTTTATATCCCTAATCCTCTATAAAAGGGAGCCTTGGCTGATCATTTAGGGTCTGAGTGTTAGATATTAAGATCATGCTATTTTGTTATTTGATTATCTTGTTGTAGTTTTCTTTTGCTCTAAATTGAAGTTATGTTCTTTTTCTTCTTCTTTTTATTCTTTCTTTCTTTCTTTTTGTATATGAGTAACTATATTTCATTTTACTTGGGTGAAAGTGTGAAGCTTTTGGTAATAAGTTAAGGTTAGATTAATTTTTTTTTTTGTGCTTAAATGATATATTTTCAAGTGGTCATTATACGTGTTGTATTTTGTTTTCAATCAATTTAGAAACTCTCCTTGTAAAGTGGAGATCTTGATTCATTGTAGACAAGAGGTTGACACAATGAATGCTTGAGCCCATTTATAAGTGGTGGTGTTAATAGATGATTAAAGGAATCATAATATAATTACGTATATAATTTTTAATGAACTTTGAATGTTGTATTTTCTGATTGGAACCTCCATTATGTGTGGATTCTAATTGAGTTATCAAAAGAATTAATCTTATCCTTAATTTATTTACCAAGAGTGGATGTCCTAACCTAAGTAAGTTTTTTTTATATGTGACTAAGTGTTATCACTTTTATTGTTGTGACAAAATATTTACTTTACGTCAAAGAATTTTTCTTCATCAATTCCCTGTGGATCGACCTTGGACTCCCGAGAATTTATTACTTGAAACAACTTGCACTTGGGTTTTCAACTTTTAATCTGCATCAAGTTTTTAACGCCGTTGCCGGGAACTTGATTTGAAGAACAAATTTATGGTGTAAATATTTTGTATATATATATATTTTTTTTTCCTATGGATCTTGTATATAAATATTTTTTCTACTCTTTTAATTTTTTTTCTTTGTACTTACTAACATACTAACTTAGTGGGGAGGCTCTCTTTTTATTTTCTATATTTTACTTTCTGTACATTATTTTCTATACTTTATTTTTTGTAATTTACATTTTGCACTTTATTTTCTATATTTTACTTTCTACATTTTATTTCTAACTTTTTAACTTACTAACCTACTAACCTTTTAATTTTCTTGCTTACTAACTTACTAACTATCTAACTTTTTTACTTTATCGCTATCTAACTTTTTTACTTTACTTATTTCTAACATTTTAATTTATCTGCATACTAACTTTTTAATTTATCTACTTATTAAATTATTTGGTGGTTGGTTTATACCGCACCTTTGTTAATATTTATTTACTAAGTGTTAATATATATTTGGTGGCTAGTTTATACCATACCCTTGTTAATATTTATTTGGTGGCTAGTTTATACCACACCCTTGTTAATATTTAATAGATGGTTTATACCGCCAGCTCGTACATTTTATTTTATATTTTAAGTTACTTATTTATGCTTAATTGGTATCGTGATTTAAATTCTAATCGTTTAGTTAAAGTTAATCCTAGTACTTTACATATTAATTTGCTTGAATCACAATCACACACATTAAACACAATGGCTGAAAATGAAAGTGTGCATGATAAACATGAAAATCAACTGTTGCGAACTATGCGTGAGTATTTGCAACCATCTCTAAATTCTAGTCCATCATGTTTTATCTTTCCACTCAATGCTAACAATTTTAGATTCAAACCAGGTATGATTTCTTTAATTCTTAATTTCCATGGTTTAGAATCTGAAAGCTCATATTTACATCTAAAAGAATTTGAGGAAGTATGTATTACTTTTAATGATTAAACTTGCACTGAAGAGATTGTTAAGCTTAAATTATTTCTTTTTTCTTTGAAAGATAAAGCAAAAACTTGGCTTAACACTTTGAAACTAAGATTAATTGGCACATGGCAAGAAATGCAAGGTGAGTTTTTAAAGAAATTTTTTCCAACCCATAAAACCAATGCTTTGAAAAGAAAAATCCAAAATTTTTCCCAAAAGTCAAATGAAGCATATTTTCAAAGTTGGGAACGTTTTAAAAATTTGTTGAATTCTTTCCCACATCATAGTTTTGAAAAATGGTGCACTATAAGCTTCTTTTATGAAGGGTTAACACCCAAAACTAAACAATTTGTGGAAACAATGTGCAATGGTGAGTTTCTTGATAAAGAACTTGAAGAAGCTTTAGACTATTTAGACCATTTGGCTGAAAATTATCAATCTTGGCATGGTACTAATCCTTCTGAAAATTCAATTAGATATAACCTTACAAATGCTAGTAAAGGAAAATATCATCTTAGTCAAGAAGAAGATTTAAATGCTAGGTTTGCTAGTTTGGTTAGAAAGGTTGAAGCCATGGAATCAAGAAAGTAAAAGAAATTAAATCTGTGCAAAATGAAGAAATTTGTAGCATTTGTGATGAATTGAGACACTCAACAAATGAATATCCAAAAATTTCTATTTTTAAAGAAGTTGTGCATGAGCAAGTAAATGCAATGAATAATTTTAAAAAGCCATTCACTTCTTCTTTTTCAGATACATACAATCCGGGATGGAGAAATTACCCGAACTTCAGTTAGAGGACCAACAATCAGGCACAATTTATGCAATCACCACCTCCTCAGGCATAGCAGGACTCTCAAAATTCTCAAGGATATGCACCTTATGTCCCACCATATAGGAAAAATCTTGAAGGAACATTGCATGCATTCATGGAAAAGTAAGAGACCAGTAATAACCAAAACACTCAAGCCATAATTGACATAAAAGACACTCTTGCTAAACTTTCTTCTGCACTCGCCATTCACGAGAAAGGAAAGTTTCCCTCTCACCCTCAACCAAATCCCAAAGGTTAATATAGCCTAAATGAGGGTAGTTCAAAAAGCCAACAAATAGATCAAGTCCAGTCAGTGATAACTCTTAGGAGTGGAAAAGTTATTGAAAAACAAATTCTTAAACCTTGTGAGAAAGATGATGAATCAAGTCCCAAAGATAAGGAAGAAGTTGATAAGCCACCTAGTCAAAAGGAAACCAAACCCTCGCCTTCACCCCCATATCCTCAAACATTAATTAATTCAAGTAAAGTGAACCATAACAGTGATATTTTTGAAATCCTTAAACAAATGAAGGTCAATAATCCGCTGTTAGATGCTATCAAACAGATTCCTTGTTATGCCAAATTTTTGAAAGACTTATGCATTGTCAAAAAGAAACATAATGTGAAAAACAATGTCTTTTTGACTGAACAGGTAAGTTCTATTATTCGAAACAATAATGTGTTGAAATATATACACCTTGGTTGTCCTACAGTTTTATGCATTATTGGAGAACATAAAATTGAACGAGCTTTACTTGATCTTAGTGCTAGTGTTAATTTGCTTCCATATTCAGTTTATCAGCAACTCAACCTGGGTGAGTTAAAACTGACTTCTGTAACTCTTCTACTTGCTGACAGTTCAATTAAAATTCCAAAAAGAATAGCGGAAGATGTGTTAGTTCAAGTTGATAAATTCATATATCCTGTTGATTTTATTGTCTTGGAAATTGAACCTATGAAAAATAGTAGCAAGTCAATTCCTATTATTTTAGTTCACCAATTTTTAGCAACATCTAATGCTTTGATAAATTGCAGAAATGAAGTGGTGAAGTTAACATTTGGAAATATGACACTAGAGCTTAATGTTTTCAACATGTGCAAGCAACCATAAGAAGTTTATGATGATAAGGAAGAAATTGAAGGGATTGAGGCAATTATAGATGATCATCTTCAAATCAGGAGTTCTTCTAACCCATTAGAAATTTATTTAATTAATTCATTTGATTCAACTACATAATTAAATGATGATGTTTCTGAAATATGCTCTTTGCTTGACTGTACATAGGTAATGGAATACAAAGGATGGAAGCCGAGATTTGAAAAGCTAAAAACCATGAATGATTATACCCATGAAGAAGTACCTACACTGGAACTAAAGTCATTACCTGCTGGGTTGAAGTACACATTTTTGGGAGAAGAACAAAGTTTTCCAGTAGTAATTTCTTCATCCTTGACCAAAGAATAAGAAGGTATATTGATAGAAGTACTTAAAAGGCATAAAAGTGCAATTGGATGGACATTATAGGACATAAAAGACATTAATCCATTAATTTGTACACATAGAATATATTTAGAGGATAATGCTAAAACATCTCAACAACCTCAAAGAAGATTAAATTCACACATGAAAGATGTAGTTAGAGCTGAAGTTCTTAAATTACTTAATGTTGGAATTATCTATCCTATCTCTGATAGCCAGTAGGTAAGCCTTACACAAGTTGTGCCTAAGAAATCTAGAATAACAGTAGTTAAAAATGAAAAAAGTGAATTAATACCTACCAAAGTCTCATCTAGTTGGTGTATGTGTATTGATTTTAGAAAATTGAATGCAGCCACTAGGAAAGATCATTTTCCCTTGCCATTTCTTGATCAAATTTTGGAAAGAGTAGCAGGACATCCCTACTATTATTTTCTTGATGGTTATTCAGGGTATAATCAAATACCAATTGCATTACACGATCAAGAAAAGACCACTTTTACTTACCCCTTTGGCACTTTTGCATATAGAAGAATGTCTTTTGGTCTTTGTAATGCTCCAGCAACTTTTCAGAGATGCATGCTAAGTATTTTTAGTGACATGATTGAGCATTATTTAGAGGTTTTCATGGATGACTTGACAGTTTTTAGAAATTCTTTTGAAAATTGTCTTGATAATTTGGAAAAAGTTCTTAAAAGATGCGAAGAAAAATGATTTGTGTTAAATTGGGAAAAATGTCATTACATGGTTAAATAAAGAATAGTGTTAGGTCATGTGATATCTTCTAAGGTAATTGAAATTGATAAGGCTAAAATTGAATTAATTGCTCATTTGCCTTCCCCAAAAATAGTCAGAGAAGTTCATTCCTTTTTAGGACATGTAGGATTTTACAGAAGATTCGTGAAGGACTTTAGTGTCATATCTAGACCATTATGTAATCTTCTAACAAAAGATGCACCATTTGATTGGAACCAAGATTGTCGAAAATCTTTTGAAAAATTAATCAATCTTCTGACATCTGCTCCTATTATGTAATCTCCTGATTGGTCTTTATCTTTTGAGTTGATATGTGATGCTAGTGATTTTGCTGTTAGTGCTGTTTTAGGACAGAGAAAGGAAGGTAAGCCTCATGTAATTTATTGTGCAAGTCGAACTTTGAATAGTCTACAAATGAATTACACCACTACTGAAAAAAGAACTAATTGCTATAATTTTTGCATTGGACAAATTTTGAACTTATTTAATTGGTTCTTCCACTGTTATTTTCACTGATCATGCTACTATTAGATATTTGATGTCTAAGCAGAATGCCAAACCTAGGTTGATACAGTGGATCTTGTTGCTTTAAGAATTCAACATCACAATAAAAGACAAGAAAAGAGTCAAAAATATTGTTGCAAATCATTTGTCCAGACTTACAACAAGCTCATTTTTTGATAGCACACCTATCAATGATTCTTTTCTCGGTAAATTTTTATTTTCTGTTAATTCCATGCATTGGTTTGCTAACATTGTTATTTTTCTTGTAACAGGTAAGATGCCGCTTCAATGGAGGCACCAAGACAGAAAAAAGTTTTTGATTGAGGTGAAATTTTTCTATTGGGATGACCCATTTTTGTTCAAATATTATCCTAATCAAATCTTTTGGAGATGTGTACCCGACAATGAGGTAGGTAGTGTCATTAAATTTTGTTATTCAGAAGTATATAGAGGTCATTTTTCTTCAAAGAAAATAGCTGCAAAAATCTTGTAGTGTGGATTTTATTGGCCCACATTATTTAAGGACGATTATATTTTTTGCAAAAGTTGTGAAAGTTGTTAGAAATTGGGTTCCATTTCTAAAAGAGACATGATGCCTCTGAACCCTATCATTGTCATTAAAATTTTTGATTGTTGGGGAATTGATTTTATGGGTCCATTTCCATCATCATTTGGATGTGTATATTTTGGTTGCAGTTGATTATGTCTCAAAATGGATTGAGGCGATTCCATGTCGACACAATGATCACAAAATTGTTCTGAAATTAAAAAAAATATATTTTGAGTCGATTTGGAATCCCTCGAGCTATCATCAATGATGGGGGAAAATATTTTTACAATAAACCATTTGAATCTTTAATGAAGAAATATGGCATCACACACAAAATTGCTACCCCTTATCACCCTCAGACAAGTGGACAAGTAGAATTAGCAAATAGGGAGATTAAACAAATTTTGAAAAAAATGATTAACCTAAATCATAAAGATTGGTCTTTAAGATTAAATGATACACTTTGGGCTTACCGTATTGCTTCAAAACATCTTTAAGCAAGTCACCCCTATCGGTTAGTCTATAGAAACCCTTGTCACTTGTCTGTAGAACTGGAGCATAAAGCATTTTGGGCCATTAAAACTTTCAACTCAAATCTTGATGATGCTTCCAAGTTACACAAATTGCAACTAAATGAACTTGAGGAATTGAGAAATGATGCATATGAAAACTCAAAGATTTATAAAGTTAGAACAAAAGCTTTTCATGACAAATCAATTTTGAGAAAATCTTTTGAAATTGGTCAAAAAGTTCTACTTTATAACTCTCATCTTCACCTATTCCCTAGAAAATTGAGATTTAGGTGGACTGGTCCTTTTATTGTCAATCATGTGTATCCTCATGGAGCTATAGACATTGAGAACCCTAGGAATGGTAATGTATTTAAGGTCAATGGACAAAAACTCAAACTATTTCTGGAACATCAAGTTGTTGAGGTAGCATCCATCTCCCTTTCTAATCCTTGTTATGAATAGAATTTATTTTAATTTTGTTTCTTTCTTTTTGCAGTCCTTTGTGTTCCTGGTTAAGTGGTGGATAATAGTATTCCGTGACTCTCAAGTCTATTTATTTTTCAGTTTCCCATAATAACTAATTTTTTCTCCTTTTAAAATGGATGTCATTCTCTCAAATCTAAGAAAACATTTCCCTTCTCTCCCTCTAAATGCTCTAACAAAAATCTACAATTAGGTGTGAAAGACTGAGACTGTTAATGTACAAGGGCATCCCAGAAGATATACGCTGGATAATCGAAGCAAAGGTTCGTTTAGCTGGTGAATCTTCAGATTTATTTGTCCCATACATGCCGGGTCTTGGTAAAAGTTCATATTCAAAAAGGAGAAGAGCAAAAAGAATGAAAGTTTGTTACAAATGTGCACGATGGAATTGTAATATGCGATGTCGTTCTTTGGGAATGGTTTTCATAAATAGAGAAGATAAAATTTTATTCATTAAGAATGGACTGAGTAAGGAGTCATTAAATAATATCTTATTGACTCTTGAGATGCATTATTGTGGATATGTGCAGTGTGAACTTCTTAGTTTGTGGAATCTCTTCAAGGACGAGCAAGAGTGATATAGTCTTGGGAATCTGACTCAAAATGACCCTGTTTGCCAATTTATAAGAAAATTAGATGTGAAGCTTATCCTCAACTCATAGAAGGCGTTTAAACCATTACTGGACATAAAACCAGAGGAAGATGTGAGTCATAATCAAAACAACATG